>PVLD010005037.1:49056-117578 GCA_004027595.1 Dinomys branickii | reverse complement strand
CACACACTCACACACACACTCACACACTCACTCACACACTCACACACACACTCACACACTCACTCACACACACACTCACACACACACACTCACACATATACACACTCACACTCACACTCACACACACACTCACACACACACTCACACACACACACAGCATTTGCAGCTATCATTTCACTCTCTGCGCCTTTGAATTCAATTATTTAGATTCCGTATACAAGTAAAAACACATGACATCTATTTTCCTATGCATAGTTTACTTCATTGAGCACAACGTCCTCTAGTTTCATACATCTTGTGGTAAATAACAAAATTTCTTTCTTTTTAAAGCCTGAATAGCATTTTATACTGTACACAATGCAATTTTTTACCTACTTCTATATTGACATACAGTTAGGTTGCTTCTGTAAGTTAACGACTGTCAATATTGTCATTATCATAAAGTGCGGACATTTCACTGGTGTGCTTGACTGAAAATCTCTGATTAAAAATCTAGACTTGGAATTACAGAATCATATGTTAATTCCATTTTTATCTTTTTGAGGAACTTCAGTTTTCTGTACTAGCTATGCTAATTCACCTTCTCACCAACAGTGATCAAGCATTTGTTTTTCAACATCTTTGCCAAAAATTGTTATATTTGTCTTTTGATAATTGCCATTGTGAAAGATAAAGGATAATATCTTATTGTGGTTAATTTTCACTTTCCTGCCTGGTGATTATGGATGTTGAACTTTCATTTTATGTTTTTATTTTTTAAATGTATCTTTTGCCATTTTTATGTCCTCTTCTTAAAGCAGAAAAACGCGCTCACTCCCAGACAGGAGTCCCTACCCTTCGGCATCCCTCTTCCAGCCCTCAATAGCCTTTTCTCTGCTGAGTTTCTGTTCTTGCCAAACTAATGTGACCTCTTGCACCTTTCTCTGACGTATGCTAAGGAAGTAGAATTCGGTGTAACTTTCTTGGCAGTCATGTACCTCTAACTTGTCTTAGTTATATGCTAAGAAGGTGGAATTCACTGTGAGTTTCTTTGTCAGTCATGTAACCTTTAATTTATTTCAGTTATATGCAAAGAATTCAGTGCAACTTTCTGTCCAATCCACTAATGGCAAATGGTCTACTCTTCGATCTCCTATTTGTTTGTAAATCCTTTAAAAACCCTGCTCCCTGAGAGTTAGGGGCTTGGCTCTTTGGTGGCATGAATAAAACTATTCACCTGCCTCCAAAATCCTGCGTACTGCTTGGTTTGTTGGTCTTGGTCTTCTGCAACACTTCTTGGGAGCTGTAAACACCTACTAAGGGCTGTAAGCACTTTTTATGAGCTGTCACTCTACTACAACTTTCTCAGAGGTGTCCATTCAGATCCCTTGCCCACTTTTTACAGAATTTTTTTTTCCTGTGGAGCTGGATGAGTTCCCTATAGTTTTGGATATTAACACTTGTTAGGATTTTGATGTGCACTGTCTTCCAAAAGTCACTGTGCTCAGAGTTTGGGCTCTGGGAAAGCGATAGCCTTATGGTGGTGCTGCGCTCCTCAGTTGATTAACCCTATTCAAGCTCACAGCTGCGCAGGCTGTGGGGAGTTTGCGCCTGGTGGAAGAGGCGTGTCCCTAGGGGCTTGCTTTGGAGGGCGGATCTTCCTGCTGGCTTCTCCTTTCTCCCTGCTCCCTGGATGCTGTTCAGCTTTCCTTCATCATCCTTTCTGCTGTGCTGATCCTGCCATGCAGCCAGCCAGATACTGACTGAACATGCAGACTGTGAGCTAAATAAACCTCTCCTCCTGTAAGTTGCAGAACTGGTATATTGTGCCAGCAGTGTGTGGGTGAATATTGTCAGCTAATCTTGTAAATTTCTGTGTCCTGCATTAAATCTGTTTCTCTAGCAAATACTAACTACAACAATGTTTTACAAATATTTTCTTCCAATTCACCAGTTGTCCTTGCACTCTATAAATTGTTTCATTGGCTATGCAGAAGTTTTTCAGTGTGTCCCAAGGGCGTTTGCCTATGTTTTGGCTTTTGTGAGTTGGGGCTTTTATATCAGATCTAAAAGAGTCATTGCCTACACCTATATCATATGGTTTTCTGGAAATTTTCTTCCAGCAGTTTTACAGGTCAGATCTGATGTTTAAATCTTTAATCCACTTTGGATTTTTTGTATATGATATGAGATAAAATCTAATTTTATTCTTTTGACTGTAGGCATCCAGTTTTTTCAGCACCATTTACTTAGAAGGCTATTCTTTTCTCATAGTGTATTTGTGGCTCGTTTTTAGGAAATCATTTAACTATACATGTGTGTTCTCATTTATGGGCTCTCTTCTCTGTTCTATTGGTTTGTGAGTCTATTTTTATGCCACAGGCTAGAGATGTAGCTCAGCAGTCCAGCAGATGCCTAGCAAGTGCATGGCTGTGAGTTCAGTTTCTGCTGCCAGAAAAAGAAAAAACTAAAAAAAAGACCAACCTCCCCCCATTTTATGCCAGTACTATGCTGTTTTAATTTCTATAGTTTTGTACTGTATTTTGAAATCAAGTAACTTCATAACCACAATTTTGTTTGCTTATCATTGACTTGTCAATTTGAATTTTTTTTGTAGTTCTGTATTAATCTTAGGATTGTTTCATCTACAAAAAATGATATTGAAACTCCTATAGAGATTTGCAGTACATCTTTAGATCAGTTTGAGTATTATGAATATCTTAATAATCTTAAGTTTTAACCTATAACCACAAGATAACTTTTTCATTATTAATGCTTTTGGTTTCTTTTATTAACATCTTATAGTTTTCAAAGGGTACGTCTTTACCCTCCTTGACTTCAATAGCTTTACATGTCACTATGTCTTCATAGAATAGTTTAAAAACTGCTTTTCCAATTAGATGTAGATTACTTTGCAAAAAATGATTGTGTTTTCTAATTGTATATCCCTAGAAATTCTTTAGGCTGATACTGAAAGAAGTACAGTGTGGCAGAAAGAAAATTTTACCAAATAAGATTATTTACATTGGAATTGAACTGAAAAGCAACAGTAAAATACAGGAAAGTTCAAAGATGAAATTTTACTGTAATGAATTGTCATTTATACAGCATATGTGCAATATTTGTTAAATGTGTGGAATCTATATAACATTGAAATATTTTTAAAAGATTTTATTGGTTAAAACTTGTCATTATTGCTTTTATCTCCTCATAGGAAAAGTTGAAATAAATCCTTAATTTATAGTCCTTAATTGTAAAATCAAAACTGATGAAAAGCTGAATATTTCATGAATTAAAATGAATTATGAATTGGACAGTGTTGAATGACATTAATTGGGTATTCTTTGAAGTAGGTTTCACTGTGGACAGTATATAAAAGAATTTTCTGGTTTGGGCAATTTTTCTTTACATATTAGTTGTTCATGTTCCTCTTAGATTCAGAGATATCTCAATTACTTTCCAATAAACTAGTGCAGGCAAATTTAGAGTATGCTTTTGCTACTTCCAGTGAGAATTTCCTAAGTTAAGATGCAGCTGTAGTGGATACACGTGTAGCTCCCTTTTCTTGAAAGGAAAATCTGTTTAAGGACGGAGTTCCTCACTGTAGGTGGATGATAGCACTTGTTGGTTTTGCCCTGGGACAGGCTTGGGCTGTTGACAGGCTGAGGCTTCAAACTTCTATGCAGCATCTGCCTTTCCCATTTTCATGTACTTAGGCTCAGGAAGATGCAGAGTCAGAGACAGGTAGCTCTTTAGCTGCACAAAGAGCACACAGAGTCAACCCCTGAACTCAGGTTACAGGAGCCTATGCCAACTCCAAATTTTTTGTTGTGCTCAGTCCTCCTCTGCCAGCTAGGAGAGTTCCCGATCTGTGATTTCATCCCCAAAGCTGACAGTCTCCTCTGTGGTTCCTGTGCTGACCTGTCTTTTAAAATCTAGTAGGCATTACAACTCTGTTGAGGAATGGTTCAGTGACAGACGTCACAGTCATCTTGGGAAATTTAAAATTCCAGAAATCAGTGAGTCAAAGGAAACTGGAGTCTTAGACAGGAAGCAGAGAGTAATGATAGAGCAAGAGGGCGTAAAGAGCTTTATAAGTTTTCTTTCTTTTAAATTTTAGAGATAAGCTTCTTCTCCAAACTTTCTCATGCGGAGGAGTAAGTGCCAACCCCACCCTCTCCTCAGCTCAGGTGTGTGAACTCCATATGCAGATGTTGACCCCAGGAGGCAGCATCTAGTTTCCTTTCTGCAAGGGCGGAAGGCGCCAGGACGGAGCAGCAGGGAAGTTCCCGCTCTGCTCACTCATTCTCATCACATTGTCCTCGTCCTGTCTTCCTTACTGTGACAGTTGCTTCACACCTGAGCAGAGTGCGGTCAGTTTGAGGCAATAAGACGCCCTTCCCCTACTGAGAGCTAGCCTGGACCAAAGACTTTTTCCTTTCTGTGGTGTCTCCTGTGTTCTTGGGAGACTACAATTGGCGTGAACCTCAGCAATGGGCCCTGCAATGATGTAACGCATAACTAAAGTGCTCATGCTGTGGCAGCTGCATTTTTATTGGTACTTATGTACAGAGGGAAGACATTGGGTTGTGTAACTTAACGCCCAAGTTCTAAGCATGTGGGACACACTCTGGCCCTTCTTTCTGGAACCTCAGAATTTAAGACCTTAACTTCACATGTGTACTTCCTCTTGAAGTCTCTAAATTATATTTTCTCTTCTGTGTTAGTTATTTTTCTCATTGCTGAGACAAATGTTCAATGCCATAAGTTAAGGGAGAAAAGTTCATTTAACTCACAGTTTGTAGAGCTTTCAATCCATAGTCAGCTGGCTCCAAGGCAGTGTAGGACGGTAGAGGTGCATCGCAGAGGAGAAGCAGTTCATGACGGCAGAAGACAGCAAAAGCAGCCAGAGAGCTTATCGGCGTCTTTCTGCCCCTTTCATACTCCACCTAGGTTACTGGGGTTAGGGTGGTACCAGTCGAATCAGTGGACTGATGTAGTATGGCATACCCGTATCCTCTGTGTCCTACACACTGGATCCAGTCACCTCTGAAAAGGCTCCATGTAAGACTTCATGAGGCTTTGGTGAACATCTACACAGAAGCCATAACATTCTCTTTGTAGGATTATTCAACTTCCTAGTGTGGAATTATTCACCTAAATCAACCATGAGTTATGAAGAAAAATATATTTATTGGCATAATCAAGTTAAGATTTTGTCATAGATTTCTGTTCTATTATTAAATGTTTTAAGATCTCAAAATATTACAGTATAAAAATCATCAAAATAATATAATAAATACCTGACTGAATTCATGAAACTTTATTTTCATTTTTCTTTGGGAATTATTACTCTATCTTATCTTGCGTCCCATCCACACATAATTTCCCCTCCTCCTCAGCATCAGCCAGCAGGGAAGCTCACCTTTTGTCAAAGGGGCTTTGGTGAGGATAGATTGGAAGAGAAATGGTCACAGACAGGTAGGCATATGGCCGCCATAGCTTCCCTTACCTGTGGAACTAAGGAGTATTTTAAGATCCTTAATTTTATCTTTGCTTTAGTTTGGTATGAGACACCTTGTTAAATACATTACCAACGTTAATAGGCAACTCTATCCCAGCTTTCTTATTGGATCCTATCTCAGCAAATGGAAGTAGCATGTGAAAAGAAATGAATGAATGAACAATCCTGTATTACCAAAAAGGACAGACATTTCGTACAAGTTAAGGAGGACTGACATTGCTAGGCAGGTTAGCATTTCCCATTGCACAGTAATAACTTACAAACACTTTGCTTCTGCTGTAGACCAGTGTAGGACAAGGAGGGTTGAGGAGAGTCAAAGCCTGCTGGGGCTTCAACAAACCTTCCCTTTCCTTGATGGACGGCACCATCCCGTTCCAACCACACCCTCCATCTCAGCCGTGGAACCGCTTTCCGCCCCCCTTGGCCCGATGTCACAGGGAAAACTAAGTCGGCGTTCAGTGTTAAAGAAAGGACTTGGAAGCCAATTGCAGTGGACAGGTTGGACATCAAGATACTCCCCACTGTGTCAGGGGACAGGAGCTGCTGGGCTGGGTGCTGGGGGTCTGAGGGGGATTGTGCCTGAGGGTTTAATGCAGACTGCCTTTTCCTTCATAGTTTACTTCTGATGCAAATTTAGGACAGAATTGGGCTTGGTGAAGGGGAAGGGAGAGAGGGGAATAGAGGAAGGACACAAAGAGACAGAGTCCTTACTGAGCATTATTCCCTGACTGAATTTTGTCCCCCAGAGCACCGAACTCTGATGAAGGAAGGGGAAATCAAACTCACAGTGAACTCTAATATAGCAACTTTTCTTCAAGAGAACACTATGAACATTGAAAAAGAAAATGGCAGATGCACATTCTGTAAATGAACGATAAGTGTGGAGTGTGTGCGAAACAATGTTTTTGTTGTATTTGGGAATGCGGAACTATTTACCAATGCTTGCTTTGTATAGTCCAGCAGATTTGCTGCATTACAGTGGAGGAAAGTAATTTAATAATCCTAGAATCAATCGTTTTCCCTTTGAATTTGCTTTAGCCCATTTTATGTTTTGTTTTGTCTTTTACTATCTCAATCGGCCACGGATGGCTATCCACAGATAAGCTAGATTTGGTTCCAAAAGCCTCTGAATTGTTTGCTGCCTATGATTCTGTATCCTCCAATGAGACACTACACATAGGGTTCCCACTACTTCCCAATAATGCAATCAGCTGCAGGCAAGTTCTGAGCCTTTGAAGGACATTTCATATCTACACTGTGTCAGATGCCAAGAGAAGCCAGGTCCAGATGTCAAAGTTTGGGCTGGCTGGAAAAAAAGGATTTCTGTTTAATTTTTTTGTATGTTTTGACAGCGCTGGGCAAATGTTCTAACTCTGAGCTCCATCCACCATTCAAGGAGGGAAGACATTTCAAGTAAGAGTCACAATGTTACTGGAAGTGCAGGAGCATGGACGTGTGGAAATGTGGATTGTCTAAAGGAAGCTGTGTGCTAAGCATTCACTGGGCTTTACTATTCACCAACCAAGACATATTTTTTAAAATCTTCATTTTATAGATGACAGAAGTTAGACTCTAAAGGGGTAGTTCAAATTCACTTTGTTTTTTCAAATTCTATGTATGAGTTTAATGCCTATTACATACTGTCTATTTTATATCATATCTTTTAGGATTAACTGAAAATTCATTTGTAATCAAATTTTTATTGGCTAAAGAAGTGAGTTAAGTCTGTGATTTAAATATGATGGTATAATGATTTAATAAAATTATTTTCCTATATTAATGTAAAATATGAAATTTGAAATGTTTTTCCATCATTATTAGGCTTTTTTTCTCGAAAAATGAGAAAATCTCTGAATAAAATTTTACATGGTATACACAGAAGTCACAATTAGCAATCAATATCTCCTCAATAGTTTTATGTAGTTATGCATCTATTGCTTTTGTGAAGTACTTTCAAAGGAAGAAAAAATGAGAGCAAAGCACACGCTCTGGAGGAGATGTTAATGTGAAAGTGGGTTATGCATTTCTGTTAGTGAATGTGAGCAGGAGATCCGGTTGGTAAAGAGAATTTGGAGATAACTGGGAAAGGTAAATGAACATGATATGTCACTTAGAAACAGCCTTTGAGACTAGGGATAACAGGCTGGAAAGAGCGTAAATGGGACTATAGGGCAGAGGTGAGAACAACCCCAGGAAACACAAACAGTGGACACTCAAGTTACGACTGGCCTGACACATGAACAGCTTGGTAATGACTGGAATTTTAGTTTAACCTGTGAGCAAGTCTTGAGTTATGACCTAAATGCCAGCTGTTTGTGCCTCGAGGTAGTCTGAGATACAGATTTGACCCTTAAAGGGCTCTGGAAAGAACATTACAGTGTCCTTTTCTATACGGGGTTGAAAATCCCAGGCCACTGTCCCTCTGAGGACACTGAGATCTCCCTCTGCCTGTGTATCGCAGAGAGACTTTGAAGACTGTGGAGGGAAGTCCGAGCCTTCATTTGACAGTGTGAGTTATAAACAGCCCTGGAGAGTGAAGTGAGTTCGTAAGTCCAGGGCCCACCATGTCCTCATTTTTCTTGGTTTCATGGAAGTTGTGCTTGGGGCCATGTAGTTTCTGATACTCAAAACACACAAGTCCAGCATCATCAGAGCAGAGCAGAACAGAAGAGAACAGAGCAAAATCTGTGATTGATTTAGTACCTGAAGGGCCAGAATTGGAGCGTGGAAAGTTCAGTCCAATTACCAGCAGCTTTTCGTATGGGATTTGATTAAAATATATAGTGAATGTTTAAATTAAAAACAAAACATTGCACTAAAAGACATATTGCCATTCATCCTCCTCAATATGTTTGCTTTGAATTCAAATGCACTTCTCCCACCAGTATTGCCACTTTCTGAAGCGGTTCTAGAAGTCCTCATTCATGGGTGTCATTTTGAGGTCTGATCAAAACTGCAGTGAGTGCTGCTGCTGAGTGTCACTGGATGGAAAAGCAGGCTTATGAAAACACTGCGCCACATCCTTCTGTGCGCTATTCACCTGTCCTGGCACCACACAACTTCTGGCTCTTACCCAGAGGGAAAATGACCATGAAAGATAAATGTTTTGAGTTGGTTCAGGACATGGAGGCAGCCACAATAGTACAACTGAAGACATTTATGAAGACTTCCAAAGTGCAAACAACAATGGAATAAGTGTATTTAAAGTAAGGGGTGATGTTTTGAGCAGGAGCCAGCAATGCGATTTTTACTGCAATAACCAGGTGAATGAGATCACTGGAGTCCCCTGAGATGTCCACTTAAACACAAAATGAAAGTGCAATCACTAATTCAGGCATTTACAACGTGTGTGTGTGTGCGTGTGTGTGTGTGTGTGTGTAATACCCATTGTGTGGCACCATGATGGAGCACTCTCATTTCGTCCTGACTCCAGTTAGCTATAGATTTTAATTTCAGACAAAGTCATGTGGTAGCTAGACAGATTGTGGCAGTGAATACCAGGTTTTTCATCCGTTATGGCAATTAATTGCATATATCATAAGAATTTCCCAGAAGTCAAAAGCAGAATGCTGTATGTCATTTGCTAGAAATTTGTAAAATTAAAAAGTCAGTGTAGTTTTTTCACTTCCTTTTAAAGTCTTATTATTAAAATCGCTCATTAAAATACTTATGACGAGTCAATTCATAGTTTTCTTTAAAAAGTAAACATAAAATTTTTCTTCCCAACCAATTACTCAAGAAGGAGAATTTTAACATTTGTGAAAGCCTTGAGAGTCATACTTTATAGGCGAAAATTAAGAAAAAAACTGAAGACATTAGAATGATGATTATTTTATCTGTAGGCTATTAATTTTGCCCTCCTGAGGAGAAATAAAATATTCATTACAGATTGCTCTTTTAAGAAATATTATATATTCCCCATGGAGATAGGAAAAGGTGTCAAACTCCGTGGTAAAACCCCTAGAATTTTAAAAAAACAACATTTTTCACTTTTAGTATGTTATGACATTTTGAATGATGGAGCAGAATAATTTTTCTGTCCTTTTCTTTCTCTTCTTTTTTCTAGATTCTTTTAAAGAAACAAGAACAATACATTCAACCCTTCACAAAAGCAACACTAATTAAGAACATTTAATGTATGCATCTTTTTAAAAAGAGAGCAAGACAGTAATTTCCTATTGGGGCTGCAGGGAGTGCAGGAGGCAAAGCCAGGTTTTCTGCTCTCTGTGCTTAGGTCCTGTGCAGGTCGAAGCTAGCAAGTCACTATCCGAAAGGTCAGTGGCATTTTATGCTCTGCTAAATATAAAAGGTGAATCTAGCTGGAATTAGTATGATTCCACTGGGAGACTCCGGTACCAAATTACCGATGGAAGTAGCAGATAAATCTTCCACACTTGCTGGTTCCAAGTGTTAGAATTAAAGAAGACTCTAACTGAGCCATTTTGTTCGTGTAGCATTCTCTTTCACTTTGTTCTTATCAGACAGTGGTACAGATCAATGAACTCACTCCATATAGTATGCATTTTTTGCAGGGTAGTGAAAGGGAGAGTTGAATATGAAAAAGTTCTTCCTTATGCTGAACTGCAATGCAAACTTTTAGAATGGTAGAGGACCTCCAAATGATGGGGAATGTAACTCCCAACCTGTTAGATGCCTTATATGCCAAGTTTGTATTCCCAAAGTCAAGGAATGCATTCTGAGGAGCAACGGGGCTCAAGAGTAGGACATTTTTTCTAGGAGGAGAGATACAGGTACTGAAAGAGACAGGTGGGGACCGAAAGTGGGTTGCTGCGGACTCCACTTTACAGAGGGGTTTATAGAGCAAAATCATGAGCTGGTACACTGTGGGACAAAATTATGATCACCCAATAAGATCACAAATATAACCATTTAGGTAATACTGATTTAACGGGAAGCAGGTTGTGTGGCAAGTGTACATGGGTGACATGATTACCCTTGACTGGTAATCTACAGTCAGTCTTGTCTTTAGTCTTGGTAGTCTTAGTGGGGAGGACAGAATGCCTGCGCCACCCCTAGTGAGCTAGTGGTTTCTTTATGAAGGAAATCTCAAAAGAGTGGTACCAGTAACCTCAAACTTGCATCTATCTCTTGGGGAAGTATATAAATATGGCCACTGTGACTTTAGTATTCTTCAGATATGCCCCCAGCCACAGTTGTGGTGTGTTCTCATCTTCTTCACTGACTCTCTTGAGGGGCCTATCTCTGTCTGACTGCCTCTAATATTTCTACCCAACTTAGCTGTCTTGTCTATGGCCACACCACCCTGCACGTACCTGACCTCATCTATAATATTATCATATTCCCTTTCTTTTTGATTTTGAAAGAAGCGGAATAAGTCACTCCTCATGAGAATTCTTGCAAGTTGCAATCACACAATCCTCAACTCTTTCCTTCCTTAGGCTAATCTAACCTTTCCTTATAGTATATGAGTTTCAGGGCCTCCTCATTTCCCTTTTTGTCTTCTTCTAAGTATACTTTAGATGGTCATCATCTCATCTAAATCATTCAACGTTTCCCTGAAGCTGAACATAATTTTAGTGTTGGCACGATACTGGCCTCCTGCATATATATGTCTGTGTTTGCATGACTATGTTTTCCAGTACTTAGTCCTTTTGTTAATATGTGTTGAATTCAGCAGATAAATTCCATGTTCTTTAATATTATGAACAAAGATTTCCAAATGCACAGTCCAAAGGACAAATGAAAAGCAGCTGCATTTACTGAAGATCAAAGGAAGTTGTATGTTGTGTAAGTCTGTGCTGATAAAAGATATAGCACGAGCAGGAAAGGGGTGCTGGGGTGAAAGGAAAGCAAAAGCCCTGTACATAGGACATAGTTTGCATCACACAGCAACCTCCCAGGTGAATCAGGCTTTTGGAATTTAAAGGATATGCACCTCTGCCCAGGTACCTACCCTGAGTCTTAGGTATGACTGACTTGAACGGTTGACAGGGTGTTGTGTAATCTCAGGGCCTCTCAACATGCATACCCGTCCCAGAATTCACTCTGATTTTAATTATATGCATGAGATGTAGTGCCTATTCATGAAGCCTCAGTAAGAACCAGCAATCAGTGGTTAGCAACTGTTGACATAAGACAGTACATCTCAATGGAAGCAGTTTTAATGCTACCCTTTTAATGAAAATATTTTGTAACATATCCTTTGTTATTCTAAAATGAGAGTCACCTGCTCACTTCTTTATCAAATGACTGATATAATGCTGTATCTGTAACCTAAATAATGAATAAAAGCAATGTAATTATGAATACTACAATACAGGTTTCAATATGTAAATTTTTAGTCTCAACTAAATTGGAATCATAATGAAGTAACTAAAGTCTTACATTTCCTAACTCAGTGACGAGAGAAGTGATTGCAGATGCTTTTCCGTACACTACAGGCCAAATGCGTCCCAAACTTCCCATGTCAGAAATAGTCTCAATGCAAGAGTGTTTAGTGGGGAACCCCTAAGAGGCGCTGAGTTTTAGAAACATAAAAAGTGATGTTCACCTCATGGGTTCTGCCTCAGGAGCAGGCTCATGTTGCTATAGTGAAAGTCGGTAGTTGTGTGAGGGTGAATTTGTTACCCACACTGCTTCTATTTCTTCCCCATGGGAAGACACAGCACAGTCTCACCAGACGATGCCAACTTGATGTTGGACTCACAGCCTTCAGAACATGGAGAAACAAATTCTTATTGCTTGCAAATTATCTAGCTTGTGATTACAGCAACACAGAGTGGACTAAGATATTTTTCCAGGACAGAACTAATGGAAAACAGAGGTTTGGATGAAATTTTTAAAAATTAGGATTAGTGACAATGGAACAACATCCACTTTAATTGTATATATCCTCCTATAGAAAGTAGCAAGGTGTTAGAATATGCTCTGGAACACTACAAAAACATTCTTTTTGTGGAGTTGTCCTGAACATGAATTCTAGTATCTTTCACCTCACCTTCTCTTTGTGACTAATACGTATAATTCTCCTGAATCACTAGAACATAAAAAATCTCCAATTTCTAAAGCCCCTGCTCAAGGTTGTTCTCCTTTTGCCGATATTCACTGACCCAGTACGGTGAGCATCGGCTCCATTCTCTTGCTTGGAGCAAGGGAGCCAAGGATCCTCCCCTAAAGCCTAGGCCTGGAATGTCCACGCGCACAAGGACAGTGCTCAGGCAGCCCTGCCTTCACAGGACACTGCAGGTTCCCTGTCTTCCTCTGTGTGGCCAGGACGTGTAGCCTGAGACAGATGCAGCCAATTTGCCACTCCATTAGCGAAGCTATTCTGAGTGTGTAGCAAATTTGCACCATAGCAAATGGAAAAGAATTGCAGATAAACAAATATAAAGTGAAAATATGCCTGGTTGAACTATTTGTTGATTTGGACACTTGAGATTAAGTTAGTTGGATTTTCAGCAATCATTCTCACTGATACTTCAATATTATTTTATAAATCCAAAATCACTGTTTTACCAAGTTCAGAGCATAATTATTGTTGCTTCCCAATCTCCTAATCGCATAATTACCTACATCATCTTATTTTCATCAACTGATGATTTTAACGAACAATGTACTCTTCTTGCAAGATGCTTTTACCAGATTAATCAATTCAATTAGCACTTTGTCCGATTTTTTACTCAAATTAAAGTAGATGAAATTTGAAGTTAGTTTTAATTTTTTATAAACTGTCATTTTGGAAATCATAGCAAATTATATCTTCATGGTGTTTTGCAAATTATAGGTTACTTTCAAACAGTACCTAATTTAATTGCCATAAGTTTTCCTGTGGTATTATCTAGTGTTATCCCCTAGAAAAAAATTTAGCAAAATTTTTGTTTCCTATCCCCACAGCCTTATGTTTTGCTGGCTTAGAAATCTTAGTTCCAGAGGGGCAAGGCTTACACCAGGAAGCACAACAATGTTACAATTGAATTGGAAGCTAAGATTTCCCAATGGTCATTTTGGTCTCCTCTTGCCTCCTAGGAAACAACCTGTAAAGGGAGCCACAGTGTTGTCAGGGGTGATTGACCCAGACTATCAAGGGGAAATCGGACTCCTGCTCCACAATGGGGAAAAGGAAGAATATACGTGGAGTGCAGGAGACCCTTAGGGCGCCTCTTAGTATTACCATGCCCTGTTGTCAAAATCAAACAGGAAACCAGCACAACCTAATACAGGCACAATGACAAACGGTCCAGAGCCTTCAGGAATGAAAGTATGGGTTACTCCACCAGGGAAAGAACCAAGACCTGCTGAAGGTCAGGGGAAAACAGAATAGGTAGTGGAGGAAGGTAGTTCTGAATACCAGCTATGACCCGTGATAGGCTGCAGAAAAGAGGATCATAATTGTACTATTTCTCCCCTACTCTGGTTCTAATGTAATATAATGTTAATAGACTTAACACTGGTTCTTAAGGATTGTTAAGTTGTTTTATAATGTGTAAGTTATAAAATAATAAAAATAAATATCACCCAAGAAAAACTTACCTTCTATTCTGTTGAGAAAATTAGTGCCTTTATGTTTGTAAGCAAAATAGTAATGTTAGGTGTCTTTGTGTCTGAAAAGTGGTTAAAAGAAATGTCTCTGGTTGCCAAATTGACAAGGGGTGGGTTGTTATTGTTGATACATTGTGTCAACTTGAGGAGTCTAGAGGTTTGGCTAAGTGACTCAGCAGTTTTGTATTTTGGGGTGAAAAGAACATGTCCTTACAGCTCCGGAAGTTATTCATTGTGTCAATTTGAGAGGTTCAGAAGGTTAACTATGTGACTCAGCAGGGAGCCAGGGTGCTTACCTTGTGTTTGTCCTGAGTCTGTGCAAGAAGAAGGCATGGAGACGGTGTGAGTATAGAGGATCACCCCCCAGCGTGGGTAGGCTGCTTACAATAAAAGGAAAATGAAAAACAACTGATTCCTGATTCTTCAGAGAAGCTTCAGTCTCCACCTTCAGCTTAGCGGTCTCCTGGTTTCTGGTGCAGACCCTTTAGCTTCCACCTGGGACTCTTCAGCCCTCTCTGTAGTCTCTTTGGCCTTCATCATAGAGTCTTCAGCATTCCATCGCAGACACATCTGCCTCGTGATATAGACTTGCACAAACACTGCAGTGAGCTCCAGACCTTGGACTGGGCTCTTCAACTCCTTGCACACTTCCTCATCCAACTCTGTGGCTGACAAGTATAAGCCAACATAATTTCTTATACATTTGTATGTCTTGTGTTATATCTGTTTCTCTATTAAACTCTGACTGACACAGAAAAAGAGTAGCAGGACTTAATTCTCTGGGTGAAAATCACACATCTGGGTAAAGGACAGTCTCCTGAGTCAGTGTCCTGGTCTTTCCATAGTTGCTCCATTGAGGCAAAATCTGCTGCTGCTGCTGCTGGCTAAGCCTGCTTTTCCCTAATGGCTAATAAGAACTGATTGATATTTCATATCTGTCTCTTTCAAGTATATTTGGGTTGATTTGCTTTCACAGCATTCCTTTTCCCCTTGTCCTTACTAATCAACTGTACTGTTGTATGGTACTATTTTGGCTTTCCACATGAGGGAGAGAGCATAGGTACAAGGTTTTGTAGCAAGAAATGATGGTAAAGCAGGAGGCTGGTTCACTTACTCTTTACCAGCCAATTCACTCTTTTATGATCATAATCCCTCCCTTAATGTAATTTCAATGCTGCATATTCCTGCTTTCAACACACAAAACACTTCAAAAGTTAGAATTAGATGATAGGAATGCTTAGTTTCTAGTAAAAAAAGAAGCCTGTTGGGCATAAGAACAAATAAGCAGAATCCAAAACAAACAGTTTCATAATTTAGTTTTCTAAATTGCAAACTGTAAACGTTAGACAGCATGATCTTACAGCAATGTCCTGGCTTTCCAGGGAGGCAGATGGCTTTGATACAGTATTATGTGTCTGAAGTTTCAAATACATTCAGGCCAACTGTGTTAGTCACCTTCCTATTGCTGGGACAAAACACCTGGCACCTGCAACTGAAAGGAAGAGGACTTTATTTTGACTCTCATCTTCAGAGGGTTTCGTTCATAGTTGCCTGGGTCCAAGGCAGAAATGTCATGGTAGAAGGGCATGACAAAGGAAAGCTGCTCAAACCATGGTAGCCAGGAGCGAAGAAAGAAGGGAAGAGTGGAAGACAAGAATACACCCTTCCAGGCCAGGTGCCCAGTGACCCAGCTCTACTGCACAAAAGCAGATTCATCCCTGAATTCATCACTGGCATGATTCACAGATGAGTGCAGAGCCCCTTGATCCCGTCATCTTCCAAAAGCCCCAGCTCTGAACACACGAGGCTTCTGGGAAGTTAGATCCAAACCATGACACCCACCCGTAGTGCAGTCATCAAAAGTCAGAATAAAGATTTCTGGTTTGAAAGACCTATAAGGTATCCTCAAAACATTTTATTTTTAAAAAATCAATTTATAACAATAAAAATGAAAATATAAAATGTCAACTTTTTATGCATTTATGTATTTAATCATTTACTGAGTCAAGTCTAAATTTTGAAGGTAAGATTTTTTACAGGAGGAGAGGGCTCCTTCCAGAATCCATACAGGTTTTCTAATACAATGTAGACAGCATATCTGACCATAAGTGATCATAACACACCTAAAAACTGTAGATAAATTAATTTCATATGAAAACTAATGCTCAACTGAATAATTTTTATTCAGATTTAACACCACTAAATATGAAAATCCACTATCTAAAAGAAACAAATTGCAAGAACAATATTGATAGAATAAGCTTATATTGCAGTTGAATAAAGTTATGACTCAAAACCTCCTCAGAAACAACAGAATATAAACTTTACAGAGTGCCTGTACATCATATATTGTCCAAATCATCCGTGACTGTAGCATTTTTATTCTAAAATAAATTAATATGTGGTGTCAAAACCTGTGTAAAATTGGATAGGAAATGCCAAGCTAGGATAGCAGCCTTGCATGCAACAAGCATTTTGTGTCATCAGTCAATACTGCTGGCTGTACAAAGAAAAAGATTGACATAATCCTCAAGATAATTGCTTCGGTTGCTGATACCAACCTAATTAGAAGTAAACAAGATTGAAGTAAGGCAATCAAAGATGCTGATTGACTGGGGTGCTGGAGAAAGAGGAACAGGAAAGAGCCATCAGTATAAATCACACTGGCTGTCCAAAAATTCCATTATTTAAAATATACAAAATACAGAGAAGTACAGCAAGTCATGAATAACAGAAACAACTGGATAACTGCATCTAGACAGGCTTAGTGTATACCTACTTATATTAGGAAATGACTTGTCTTACAACAGAGTTTATAGTCACTAGTTATGCATATCAACATTTCCACCTACTGCTTGTGTGACCACAGGAAAATTATTTGAACTCTAAAATACATAAGGTTTCAGTTTTGTATTAGACATAATGATGCAGTTGTTCATAGGATTACTCCAGTGAAATCACTTATGTGGAAGCAACTTGTAATCTGGAAGGTACCACTCACCTATTACTGCTTTTCTTTCAGTGTTTTACATGATTCCTTCAGACATTATCTTTGTCTAGATCAGTGTTAGTTAAAAGGATTACTTGGTAAATAATATTGGAATCCTGCCAAGCAGGGTTACAATTTCTGCCAGTATTTTAGTATGTGTGAAGCTTGTCTCTCTGCCTTGGACACAGAAGGGATCCTGAGAATAATAAATCACTATTCAATAAGTGCAACCTTTGCCAGACTTCCATGTTAAGAAATTAACCAGCTACTTCCCATACACAGTGGCAGGATGGTCCCTAGGCCACTTAATTCAGTGTGTATAAATATGTCTGATACACGGGTGCTGATCTAGAAAAGAGGAAGTTAATTGTATTTGGAGTGATTTTTGTTTGAGCCTCACTTTATTTTATTTGACATTAAAATAGTAATTACTGGTAGATAAATGTTCAATAACATAGAGAAATATCATCAATCAGAAAAGAATTTATTACCAAATGAATGAAATTAGCAACTTTGAGCCCAAAGAAGACATACAAATCATAGTAAATATCACAGAAATGGAAAAGTACTATGGGTCTTTAGAGAAGATGAATTTATTTTTAGACATAATGAGGTGGGCTAACATACTCTAGCAAACATACCCAGGTGATGATATGCACTCCTTTATAATAAATGGATGAACAAGGGAGATAATATGTGAAGTGAAATAAATCTGGCACAGTGTGGAGGACCACTGTGAAGGCTCTCCCTGAAAGAAGATAATTTGTCTCCATTATGGCCAATGATTGCCCTACTTCTGTGTACAGATATGTACAGAGCTGGATAAGATAATACTTTACCCTTTCAGTTGGCTTTAAGCAATGCAAATGGGTCTAGCTGAAGTGCTGATGTGTACCCTTTGAAGCAATGTGACAGGTCAGTGATGCCCCACCTATAGCTCCCTGTTACTAAGAATGAACTAGGGTGAGAGACACCATGCTGTCAACTGGGACTGAGCCTTGAGAAAGAGTTCTTGACATCCCAGGGCAGGAAGGCTGGACATCATAGCTGGGGAAACAACCAAAACGGAAGATACTTCCTCAAACTGTGTTATGCAGAGTCCTCCAAACTTAGAGCTACTTGTTATCAGAATCCCGTACTCTTTTTGCAAACCTCTCTCTGCACATTTCTGAGGTGCTATTGTACCTCTTACCTAGCCCAGCTCACAGTACTCATGCACTTCCTGCTATTCTCACAGTAACTCAACCCCAAGCCACTCACTTCTTCCACAAATTAGTAAAACCCAGGTTCAGCCCTGTGTTAAGGCCTTTGTTCTGGTTAGCCATTGTTCTGACTGGACTTAGGACTCCCTGGGCTCCCCACAACTATCGATACATCTTTGTGTCATTATTCTCACTGTGGGTTGCACTGGAAGTGGTAGGTTGGAAGCTACTCACTAGAATTGCAATAACTTTTCTTTGGGTTACAAATATAAACTCATCTGGACCACAATGAGGCCTAGACATCTTCCTTTAGCACAGAAAGACAAATACTACATAATTTCACTGACACATAGAAATGTAAACATGTTAACTAATAGAGCCAAAGAGCAGAAAAGAGGCAAGGAAGAAGGAGAGAGGTTGGTAGATGCTAAGCAAAAGATATAAAATTTTAGATGAAAAAATATTTTAAAAATTTATTTTACAAGATGATGACTATAGTTAATAACAATATACTCTATTGTTGAAAATGCAAAAGCAAAAGAAAAACTGACAAAAACAAGTAACTTGAGTAGGCAAATAAACAAAAAAGAAACTCAAGTGGCTAAAAACACACTTTAATTGCCAAAAGAAACAGATCACCTATAAAGGAAAGCCCATCAGAATCATAGCAGATTCCTCAACAAAAACCATCCAGTAGAGAAGAGGTTGAAGTGAAGTTTTACAGGTCCTGAGACAAAACAGCATCTAAAGAAGATTGATGTATCCTGAAAACCTATCCTTCAAATTTAATGGTGAAATAAAATATTTCCACAGAAAAGAGCTGAAGAACTTCATGAGTGCCAAAGCAACCTTACAAAGAGTACTAAAAGATATTGTAGACAGAGATAAAAATGACCACAGTTTCAAGAATAACAATAGAAAGGAACTCTCAAGCAAAGCAAGTAATTAAATAGTGAGAAAAAGTAGGAAACCGATGAGAAGTAAATAACATGACAAAGATAAGCTGACACATATCAGTTATAACCATTACTATAAATGGGCTCAATTCACCAGTCAAAAGAAACAGTCTGACAGAGTGGATCAAGAAACAAAATCCAACAATATGCTGTGTACAGAAAACACATTTTACTTAAAAGGAAATCCATAGATTGAAATTCAAAGGATGGAAAGCAATTCTCCATCCAACAGCAACCCAAAAAAAGTGGGGGCAGCTATTCTGTTTGCAGACTATGTAAACTTCAAACTGAGAACCATCAAAAGAGGTTACATACTTTTCCAGGGAAAACTGCCTTAGGAACAGATAACAATAGCAAACATGTATGCATCAAATATGGGAGCACCAAAGTATATATGGGACAAATCTTAACAGACATGAAAAACCAAATAATTAACAACATCATTGTAATAGGGGCCCTAAACACCATTTTGACCCAAAAAAATAGGTCAAGTATACAAAAAAATCAGCAAAGAATAACACTAAACCTGCAAACAAATAGACTTGGTAGAAGTTTACAGAGTGTGCCACTTCAAACATCCAAATACATATTCTTCTCAGTTGCACATGGGACATTCTCTAAAATAGACCACATTCTAGCCTATAGAGCATACTTAACTGAATGCAAAAGGATTAAAATTATCCCATGCACATTATCTGACCATAGTGCAATGAAATTGGAAATTAATGACAAAAGGAACCACAAAAATTCCATAAATAATTGGAAATTAAATAACAACTTCCTGAACAACCAATGGATCACAGAAGAAATTAAATAAAAAGTTTAAAAATATCTACAAACAAATGAAAATGTACATACAACTTACCAAAACCTGTGAAACACAATGAAAACAGTCCTCAGGGGGAAATTTATAGCAGTGGACTCACACATAAGGAAAATAGAAAGAGAATAAATAAATAGCCTAATGCTGCACCTCAAACTTTTAGAAAAAAAAGACAAGCCCAAAGTCCAAAAGAGAAGGAGATTATAAAGATCAAGGCAGAAATTAATGCAAGTGAGATGAAGAAAACACTACAAAAAATAAAAGAATCACAGAGTTTGTTATTTGAAAGACTGAATAAAATTGATGAACCCCTAGCCAAACTTATCAAAAACAAAAGGAAAAAACTCAAATTCATGCAATAAGGAATGAAAAGGATGAAATCACTACAGATTATAGAGAAATTCAAAAGATCATTAATACCTACTTTGAAAACCTTTACTCCCATAGGATAGAAAACAGAAGAAATGGACAGATTCCTAGATATGTATGAATTACCAAAGTTAAGTCAAGAAAATATAAAAATCCTGAAAAACCCAATATCCATTAATGAGATTGAAAACATGATTAAAAATTTACCAACAAGGAAAGGCCCAGGCCTTGATGGATTCACAGCAGAATTGAGAAGATTTAATGCCAATACTCCTCAAACTCAACAATGAAATTGAAAAGGAAGCAATTCTCCCTAACTCATTTCTGGAGGCAAGTATTACACTGATAACAAAACAGATAAAGACCGAACCAAGAAAGAGAACTACAGACCAATCTCCCTAATGAACATGGATGTAAAGATACTCAATAAAATACTAGCAAATAAAATCCAGCAAATCATCAAGAAAATCATACACAGTGACCAAGTGGGACTAATTCCAGGAATGCAGGGATGGTTCAATATTCACAAATCGATAAATGTAATAGTCCACAGCAATAAAACCAAAGACTTATAAAAGCCACATGATCATCTCAATATATGCAGAAAAAGCTTTTGATAAAGTCCAACACTTATTCATGATAAAAACCTTATAGAAAATAGGAATAGATGGCTTTTATCTCAATCTGATCAAAGCTATCTATGACAAACCAACAGCCAACATCATACTAAATGGACAAAAACTGAAAGCTTTCAATTTAAAGTCAGGAACAAGACAAGGATGTCCAGTGTCATCTCTCCTATTTAACATAGTTCTGGAAGCATTAGCTAGAGCAATTAGATAAGAGAGATAAATAAAAGGAATAAGGATAGGAAAGGAAGAACTGAAATTATCATTATTTGCAGATGACATGATACTGTACATGGAAGAACCCAAAATCCCCACTAGAAGACTCCTTGAATTAATCAACAAATTCAGTAGTGTAGCTAGATACGTAAATCAATTTCATGCCTATACACAAACAACAAACAGACTGAGACAGAAATTAAGGCAACCATACCTTTCACAGTAGCATCCAAGAAATTGAAATATTTAGGAATAAATCTAACAAAAGAAGTAAAAGATCTATACAGTGAAAACTACAGTACTCTCATAAAATAGATCAAAGAGGATTGCAATAAATAGAAAAGTGTTCCTTGCACATGGGTAGAAAGAATCAACATTGTAAAAATGGTCATACTACCAAAATTGATGTACAGATTCAATGCTAAAGTATCACTAGCATATTTCAATCCCACTTGGTCATTGTGTATGATTTTCTTGATGATTCGCTGGATTTTATTTGTTAGTATTTTATTGAGTATCTTTGCATCCATGTTCATTAGAGAGTTTGGTCTGTAGTTCTCTTTCTTGGTTTGGTCTTCATCTGGTGTTACCAGGTCTAGAGAAAACATTCTTAAAATTCATCTGGAACCAGAAGAGACCCAGAATAGGAAAAGCAATCCCGGCAACAAGACAAGTCAGGTGGGATCACAGTCCCAAACCTGAAACTATATTACAAAGCTATTGTAATAAAATCAACACAGTACTGGATAAAAAAAAGACCTGAGCCAAACACACTCAGCCACCTCATCTGTGACAAAGGGGCCAAACAAGTTCACTGGAAGAAAGATAGCCTTTTAAATAAATGGTGCTGGAAAAACTGGCTTGCCACATGCTGAGGACTGAACCTAAACCCATGTGTATCACCATGCATCAAATTCAAGTCAAAATGGTTCACAGGTGTCAGTATTAAAACAGAATCACTAAATCTACTGGAAGAGAAAGGTAAAAATCTTAAAGGCATAGGGGTAGGTAGAGAATTCTTGAACAAAAACCAAAGTACATGGGAAATACTTGAAAGAATCAACAACTGGGATCTCATCTTACTGAAAAGTTTTTGAACATCCAAAAAAATCACCAGCAGAATGAAAAGAAAGCCCGCAAATTGGCAAAAAGTTTTAGCCGACTGTCTCTCAGACAGAGGACTTCTCTATAGAATAAGAATTAAAAAACATCAGCCCCCCCGAAATTCAAAGATCTCATCCAAAAATGGGTATCTGAGATGAATACACACTTCTCAAATAAAGAAATACAAATGGCAAATAAATACATGAGAAGATGTTCAACATCATTAGTCATTCAAGAAATGCAAGTTAAAACAACACTGAGATTCCATCTCACTCTCGAAAGGTTGGCTATCATAAAGAAATCAACCAATAACAAGTGCTAGACAGGCTCTGGGGGAAAAGGAACCCTTCTCCACTGTTTGGGGTAGCATAGACTGGTACAACCACTGTGAAAATCAGTTTGGAATTTCCTCAGTAAACTAGGACTAGAGGACCTATTCAACCCAGCTATTCTACTTCTGAGTATTTTACCAGAAGAACTGAAAACATCATATCACAGCAATATATATGCATCCATGTTTATAGCAGCACAATTTGTAATAGCTAAATTGTTGAAACAACCCAAATGCCCATCCACTGAGGAATGGATACAAAAGTTGTGGTATTTTTATAGAATGGAATTTTACTGAACTATAAAGAAAGATAAACTCAAGGCTTTTATAGGTAAATGGTCCCAGATGGAGACCATACTGATAAGTGAAATATATCATACCTACATATATAAACACCATATTATCCTACTAGTGTAAGAAACTGAAAGAGTGATAAAAATTAGGAAGTATGATAGATAATGGGAAAGGAAAGGAAACTGCTCAAATGTAAAGAACAACTGGGATGAGGGAAAAGAGAAAAGAAAGAAGGGGAAAATCACGTATATATGTGTATGTAGGATAGATAACATAGTTGTACTACTGACTTCTACTGCTTTATTATAAGGAACAATTAGTGTTTAATTGTTTGATCAATCTTACATGTCTATATTTATTTACCTGAGTAACCAATTTGAAGATATCAATATGTAATGCAACAAGCATGGTTAATTTCCTGTCACCTTATCTGAAATTCAGTATTGCTTGTATTGTTTTTGTGTTATTTTGTAAATATGTGTGTGTGTTTGTTATATTATGTTTTTCTTCTTTTATCTTAAAAAAAAATGAAATGTCTGTGCCATGGAACTAGTGGGTAGGCTCAAACACATTAGAACCCAGTCTGGGCAACTTAGTAACTGCATGAGACTCTTTCTCATAATAAATGAAACAATAAAAAGTCTGTAGATGCAGCTTAGTATAAAGGCCACTAGTTCAATCCTCTGAGCTTCAGAAACAAACACCCTCACCCTTTAGGTGACAGGAATGAATGGGGTCAAATAGGGAATGAAGAGGACAAAATTATCCAGAAGGAAGAAGAACCTGAGTCTGCAGGTGTTTAAAGTACAGTTCTACTCGGGTGCTTGTATTGGACAATTGAAGCATCTTGTGACTCGTGCCTATGGGGAAATCTTAAAACGAAACTTCTTTTGTACCAGCTCTTACTTTTTCAGTATATGAGACACTCCCTCCTCAGGCTGCTTCCTCGGGGACACAAGTGACTGACAGGATCACCATCCCAAGTCTTAAGTAGGTTCTCCTACTTAAGTAGGTCTACCCTATAGTAAGTCCTCCGACTTCAGCCTCCCAGGTTGCTGGGATAACAGATGTGCACCACCAAGCCCAGTGTGAAAGCCAAGTTTAGGGTGAGTTTAGGGTAGGGGTACAGAGGGTTCCACAGAGGGCTCTGTGAAAACTTCAAATTGCCTTAAAGTATAGTACTACATTGATGAAATACAGTATCTGTAGTGACGTTTAGAATTTAAGGCATGATAAAATGCTTCAAAAGTAATTCATTCACTCATTTTATTTAACATTAATATATTTATGTTGTAAATTGCTGTTTGCTCAAACATTGCTGTAGTTTTCTCTTTAACATTTAAATGTTTATTAATTGAATAATATATCAAATATTATAAAACCTTCACAAGAACTTCATATGATACAATCATATATATTTTTAGTAATAAATTTGGTTTCCACATATGCTTTCTGCCTATAGCAATTTTTTGCTGGCATTAAGAATTACACTGGGCTTGAAGAGTATTGTGGCTACTTAGTAAATCTATCATTTCCCTGAGAAAACCAAGAGATAGAACAAGGGCTTACATTTCAGTTGTTTTGGGATTATAATTTCACTGTTATCTTTATGATCATTTCTAGTCATACTTTGAAGAAAGAGAATGGTTCTTGTATTATGTTAGGACCACCAGAAATCACCCTCCAACACTGGGAGAAAAGGCAGAGAATGCTGCCCCAAATCTTTTTATTTTTAGGTAGAGAATAGCCCACTACTACAAAATGATAGGCCTTACCTCTATATCTACCCTGAAGTTCCTTGAAATTTGTCATCTGTAAAATAATGCGATGAAGAAAATGAACTTTTGAATAATTATTTTTTACTAAAATCATCACACACTTTGATCAAGAAGAGTGGGAAGTTTACTGGAAGAGAAGCTCTACTTGTAAAACTTGAGTATTTTTGGAAGGATGGGCAGAGTAAAAATCTCCAATTCATCTACCAGCCCTGTATGATTAGTTAAAGTTGTCTGAGACCTTTGCAAAATTAACCATTTGCAAAAAGACCATTATTACTTCCTCAGAGAAATTCATTAAATTTTTTATTTTAGAGTTACTTCTCCTTATTTTGAGGGCTCAGTACCTTTGGATAGGAAGCCTTTCTTACATAGTTGATTACAGTGGAAACTGAGTGAATTTCGATACCTAAAGCATCTAGAAGAGAGCCTCCGTATGGTGAGCACCATGCCCATAGAACCTGCAGGAAGATTTTGTTTCATACTTCGCTTTATTTTCAAACCTAAAACAGCATGTCAGACTGAAGTCCTGTCCATGAACTGGACCCAGGGAAATCACGGTTTTGTATAAGACTTCAGTTCAGATGCAGGGGAGAAACACCTAAGGGTATCAGTGAGAGCTTCCTCATTTACGACACTTACCAGGCCCAAACCTCAGTTTATTTTCTTATAAAATGAGTTCGTTGGGTTAGAGATTCAGTAACATTCCTCCCAGCTCCCATTTTCTCTGAGGTATGCGTTGAAATTTCAGAGAGATGTTTTTAGTGATGACTGAGAACATACTAGAAATTTCTCTTTCAAGGAAAAAATATATATGATACCTGCCATTACAATTCCTCTGTGACTTAACATTCCCGATAAAGCATCCATTTGTCCTTAGGTCTTGATTTACAGGAACCTCATTCTATGATGTTGGAAAAGATCAGTCCACAAAGAGCTGGTGACTGGCTGGCAGAAACCGGCCATTACTTCTGTGTTTGCAGCTCTCTGTGGCTTTTGATTTCCCCTCATGACTGAATTTCCTGTGAGCATTAGTGGACTTTTGAAAGATGCTGGTGCCGTGTCTACAGAGGCCTTCAGGATAAGAACAGGTGATGAACTCTCAGAAGTGTAGTCACGACCTAAATTCTTGGCACACTTTGATTTTTTTCTTGTATTTTTAGTGAAGATTCTATTTCCCATTACTATCCAGTCTAATGTTTTTGACAGCTTCACTGAGCTTTAAAAAAAGAACTAAAATTCATGAAGAAATAAAAGTAAAGGTGTCAGCTTGTCTCTTTTAATAATTGATTTGAAGACTCTGAGCTAAAGATCTATGTATAAACTGTGGCCTGGGGCCTCTTGATACTCTCACATGAATGTCTTCTTTCCAGAGCTGTGCATCCTGGCGGGCTGCATGGAGAAGGGGAATCTGTTCACTTGAGAAGGGCTTAGCAAAATGGAGACTGTGGGCTACACACAGCCCACCACATGCTTTGACGAACAAAAGCTGCATTAAATGTATTTCCTCTGGTTGATTTTCTGCTCAAGAGCAGTGTGGGTGGTTGTGACCTCAGTCCGGAAAACCTAAAACATTTATTCTCTGCCCCCTCACAGAGAGTATGTGATCCTGGCTTATGCACAGCTTTTGTTTCATGACACGAGTCTGAGTAGGGGTTAATGTTATGTCTAGCAATAGTAGCAAAATTCCTGGGAATCATATCTCTTTTGATACTATTAAAATTATTGATAAAATTGCTGTTAACTTCTAGTGGAGGGATTTTTTTGTTTTTAATTCCTATTTGTAAATAAAGTAGAGCCAAAATATTTTTGTAACAAATAGTGTATTCTCCAAGATTTGAAGGGGTTAGTCCAAGTTCTACCATAAAATAGGCATGAAAAGACAGTATTTTAAAGTATTAGCAGTTACTTTTCCCTATCATTTGTTTTACCTGCTAGACCTGTCCCAGCACTCAGTCTATCAGACTGTGCTCTGCAGTGCTTAATGCAACCAGTTTATCATTTGACTTTCCAAGCAGTTTTCAACTTCTCCATACTTTCTGTCACAAAGGAATCATATCTTCCCTATTCAAGAGTGAAAGCTCTGCAGCAATCTCGTACACGCCCCTTATCTTCTCATATTTTACAACTACCACCTCTCAAAATCCTATTAGTTTCCCTCAAATCTATTTCATACCATTTACCATCTTTGCCTTGTTCAGGTCTTAGACTAATCCCAACCTAAATCATCTTTTTCATACTGCCAAGATTTTCTTCTTAAAGCTCAGAGCTAATCACTCATCTTCCAGAAATCTTAGCAGATCTAGTGCAAGTTTCACAGGATGCAGATAGCTGGGTCTCTACAATATTCTTTCCATTATCTTCACCTTATGGATTCCTCTTGATGTTGCGGAGACATTCGGGCATCAGGTTTCCCAGGGGATTTTGTTCTGGCCACATGTCTTTCTTCCATTCTGGGTGAGGGGTCCTTGCTCCCTGCTATAAAACTTCCCACGCCTCAGCTTGTGCAGTCCATTGCTATAGAATCCTCAACCTCGGCAAGGGGAGCAGTGGGGATAAAGCACACTCAGGACTGGAGGATTGGTTGTCCTGCCCAGTCCCACCAGCCAGCCAGCAGCCAGGTTGTGTCCAGTGATCCTGGGGTTCCCCTTTGAGGAGGTTCTGGAGATGCCAGAGTCTCTTCTTCCAGTAAACTGCAACAGCTCAGAACATTCCGATTGCGTGCATCTTGTGTCATGTAGCATCTGCTAATTGCTTAAACAAATTTAAACTGTCCCTCAGGCTCTGAACCACTTTCTTCCTCACCCCTATGGCTCTTGCCATTGCTGCCCCTGACTCTTTATTCAAAGCCGCTCCAAAACCTTCTCCTGAGGCCACTTCCTGATGCAGAGGTCTATGCATCAGCTCCTTTCTTACCTCATCCTTGAATACCTGATCTTTGATTTTTGTCTCTCAAAATCATAGTCACATTGTTATAGATAGCTCAATTAGCTAGAAATATCATGGGCAGTCAGACAGGGCTTTGCCCTTGATGGAGCCAGTGTGGAGGACAAGATACCTTGCAACTTGTCAGGGAGACAGGCACCTATGCTGAGGGCCAGAACTCAAGACAAAGGACGAAGTGAAAGCACCCACATACCTGCCTAAGGATAAACATCAGGGATTGATAGTCTAAGCAGGTGTCCATCGCCTAGAGGAAGACAGAAAGAACCACTGACCCAACCCCAGGACAGGACCCGAGCCCTTGTTCTGTCTTATGCCCACTTGCTTTGTGACTTGCTTTCCCATTTGATCCCAATTTAATCAGTATTACCTGCGCAGTCATGCTCATATCTCATTGGTTGACCATAGTTTTGTCCCACCTTGTGCCCACACTGGAATTTTTCATTTTTTCCGCCTTGGACCCACCTCACCCCATGGTTTTGCTCTATAAAAACGCCTAGAAAAGGCCAGGTTCTTGGCAACCCACTAGAGCCGCCATCTGTCTCTCTCAGACAGAAATTTTCTTTCCCCCAATAAATATATTCTCCTCTAACCTCCACTGTCCCTAAAATTCATTCTTGATTTTAGAGAACATGAACTCGTACCAGACATCTAGCAGGTTGGAAGCTTCTTTCTCCTGTATCAACATTATAAAGCTTAAATGACTGAAGTGTAGTGGTCTCTCCTCTTATTTGCAAAGAAAATGTCCTCCTCATGCATTCATTGGCCACTTAATCCTTGCCTTGCTATGTCAGCTTAACTCTTTGCTCTGTCTTCCTGCTGTGATGAGGTGCTGCTTTCCTTTCATTCCTTCAGTGTCTGGCACAGGGCAAGATATGCAATAGAAGCTCAATAAAATGTCATTCTGCTGAACTCCAACACAGCACGTAGTACATACAATTTTCACCCAAGCTCTTAAAGTCACTGCTGCTTTCTGTTTTGTTCTTTTGATTGTAGCTTGAAGAAAGATTGTAAGTTCAGTTTGATTTCCTAAAGTGTACTCCCTAATGATCTTCACAGCTCTTCCATCCGTCACCACCGCAGTGAGTCTCAGTGCAGAAGCCCCAACAAGCAACCTGAGTCAGCTGTTTGCAGAAGCCCTCACAAGCAGCCCGATTTAGGTGTTTGAGATGCTCAGAGGTAAGGGCTTGCTTTGGTTTGTTACTGAAACTAAATTCATCCAAGGCTACTGAAATGTCTCCTCTTCAGTTTGGTATCCCAGGGAGTTACTATCTTTTCCTAAACATCTATTACAATTTCTCAAATTAATGTACGCTCTAGACAGTTTTTAATAACTCTTTAATTATGTTGGAAAATGATAATCTTCTGATGTTCAGTTAATTTTAATCCCTAATACAAAATAACACCACAGGCTCACTGAGGAATGGATTAGATGTGATCTTACTGAACATCCCTTCCCTCGACCCTTTGGCATAGAGCTTTCACTCACTGCCTGAACTCACTTTGCTTTTCGAAAGCTGTATGACCGCTTGTGTGATGTTCTCCACTCGAAAGGTGAGACGAGCTTCTCCACAAAACAGCCCCAAGTGCTGTCAAGTGAAACACAGTGCTAACAAGAGCAGTTCTGAAGTCGTTTCTTTCTTGTATCTCCAAGACAGATCTTTGACATTTATTCAACTGTCTTTTTAAATCTGAGTTTGATTTGTACATTTTCACTTCTCAAAGAATAAATTTATACAAGTGTCAGAAATAAGCTTTTTAGAAGGAAGAGGAAAAATATATATATTTACACACAGGATAGCTAGGATAATTGTACTAGTAATATCTATGGGTTTATTGAAAGGAACTGTTAATGTATAATTAATTGTTTGATCAGTCTCGCATGCCTATATCTGATTATATCTTCATTTTGAAGATGACGTTGTGTAGTATAATAACCACTGTTAATATCCTATCACCATGTTTTGAAGTTCTGTATCATTTTTATTACTCTCCATGCCATTTTGTTTATGTATTTGTTTTTATGTTGTTTTTTTTTAAAAATGAAAAATAAAATTTATATGTATATATAAGGATATATATTGGAAAAAGTGTATTGCTGATGTCTGTAGTTCATTCAGAGGAACAGTCAATGCTTAAAATTTTCTTTCTTTTTGACCAATTTTACATGCTTGAATTTGATAGTTAGAATGACCGATCTAAAAACAGTCTGTGGTATAAGAACAATTGTTGAACTCCTACTATTTTGTATGGTGAAGCTCTGCATCATTTCCAATGTTTTTTTTAAATTATTTTTATTTTTTTACTTGTCACTGTCTTTGATTGTTTCATCAATCTTACATTCTCATGTCTAGTGGACTGAGCAACTTCGTTGAACATAGCAGTATGTAATATAGCGACCATTATAAATTTCTATCACTTTGTATTGAGGTCATGTATCATTTTTGCGGCTTTTGTGTTTTTTGATTTTTGTCTTCATTGTTGTTTTGTCAGGTTTTTCATTTTTAAAATAAAAAGAAGAAATAAGCTTTTTAAAAGTTTCTGTTAATGGCTGCTAGTAGTAGCCAGCCTCGTAGGCAGACTGGAATTTGCAAGTCACCCTGTGTTTCTTTTGCACTAAAGACTGGCCGGGCTTCACAATTCAGCTGTGATGACTGGAGTTAAACAGAAAAGTGGCTGGGATTGAGATTTTAAAGTACCGATTTATGTCATCATTCTCTGATTTATTCACTCCGTGTGTGCCTTTAAGAGGGGTGTGAATGTCACCTGTCACTATCAGAGTACTGAGGCAGAGAGGGAACCACTGTAAGTTTGCATGGCTGGGAAAGCAGTTTCCCTGCGAAGAGTCATACTGACAGGTTTTCATTCAGTCAGGAGAAGAACAGAATGCTTCCTCATGCCATATCCTGGGCTAGTCAGCACGTGGTCCGACAGGAGAAATATGGGGTGGGTGGAAAGGAGACAAGGAAATCACAGCTAAACTTGTGCTTTTAAGACTATAACTTCCAGGGGCAGTGGGAGTCGCCTTAGCTGATACATAGGACACTCCTCGGTCACACCCAGGCCGTTTCCCTCCAGACCCATCACACCCAAAATTCCTCAAGAGACTTAAGGGTCATTAACTGGCGCAATTGAGAAAATAGGGAGCAGACACCTGCTAAGGCAAAGGAACAGGTGGAGAGAATCTCAAGGGTGTTTAAATTACCTATCAAGAAAAAACAGTAATTGGGCCCATGCCTGTAAAACAAACCAGTGTCCGCCTGGGCAGGGTACATTTTCCTGGGTTCTCATCCACCTAAAGATGCATACGTGTTCTCATGACAGAGAGCAATGTGCATCTCTCTCTCTCTCTCTCTCTCTCTCTCTCTCTCTCTCTCTCTCTCTCTCTCTCTCTCTCTCCCTTTCTCCCTCCCTCTCTCTCTCTCCCTGTCCAGGTTCTAGCTCTTTGAGTGTGTACTGAAACTCCTGCCTAATAACCCTTTTCTGAGCGTCCTCTGGGAAACCTACTCTGCAGGTTGAATGGGTTAGGTTCCTTAGCACAGCTTTGGTAACCTCCTCATACCCTGTCCTGTGACAAGGAGATGCACACAGAGGATGTGTGTGTGTGTGTGTGTATGCAAACACACCACTTTGATGTATTTTAACCCACAACTTTGAATTTATTTACTATGTAAGTTATGTCAATATTCAAGCTACTACTTTTTCTCTATATAAACTGAAACATCTTTGACATTGTTTATGTATTGTGATAAGAAGATATACTTTAAATGAGTTTACAAAGAAATGTTTTAGGTGTTCATTATTTAGATTACATTGCACATGTAATGTAGTCTAAATTGCATTAGATTTATATTTAGGAAGGGAATTTGACTTTATCATTGACCAAAGCTAAGTAGCCATTTAGAGTCAATGGTGATTGTTTTTGCCTCATGTAAATGCTAAATGGATAATATCATTTCAAAGAGCAACTAAAGTTTGTAAATGACACTGGAGAGTTAATGGAGACCATTCCATAAAAGCCATTCAGTCATATGAACTTCAGCCCCCTCTAGGTGCATGATTTCTAAATACAGAGCTTGGAGGAGGATTGTAGTAGGACACGGGAATAAAGCCTACTGAAGTTCTGAAGACTCACTTTCATAGTCCTTTTTCTAGTGCTGTGGGACGGGTAAAATTAGAAGGCCACACCCGTTCTTCTGCACTTCCACAGAGTGGGAGTGCTATCTCAGGCATCGCATGTCATGGGCCATGATTAGGGACATCAAACTCTCAACATAAATTAGAAGAAGGCGAGATACCTTCTGCTAAGGCAGTGCTGAGTGGTGCAGCTGCTCAGGCAGAGAGGAGGAGACAGCCCGACACACATTAAGTGGGGGATCTCAGTTCCAGCATGGTGGCTGTGCTTGGTGACCCATAAGAGCTGGGTTTAAGTTTGTCACCAGAGAGCGTCTTAGGTAGCTCCTAAACCCACCCTACCTGTGGGACTAAATTGCAGGTTTGGTGACTCCAATTACAGAAAAAAGGAAGGAATTTTCAGGACATGACCATAAGAGGCATAAATTTAAAAGTACACACTAGAAAGCAGAGTGCCACTGAGTGAGAGAGAGGGAAAGACACAAAGACAGAGAGACAGAAAAGGAGAGAGAGGGATGGGGGAATGTGGGGCGGTGCGGGAGAGCCATTTTGACCAGACTGTAGTATGTATCTGTGCCCTGGGTGCACCTTCCCGCCTGGTGACCTGGGACGCACATTCCCACCAGCTGTCCGCTTGTCCACCCAAGTAGACTCTGCCATTAGAGTGACTGGAAAGAGAAAAAGGAAGGGGAAGCCAGCTAGACTTGGGAGAGGCACCAGGCAGCACAGGTTCCAGAAAAGCCAGCTCTCCGCCCACGTGACAAAATGCGGTAAGACAGAGCCACACAGGGATTCGCACTTAATGTGTAAGACGTGTGTGTGTGTGCGCGTGCGCACACACAGACACACACACACACACACACACACACACAAAAGAGCATGTGTTCTCACTTTAACATTGGTATAATGTCCCACCAGACACACTCTTGTGCAGGCATCCACTTTACGTAATCGTTAAGGACTCTTCCTAAATGGCCCTCCCTTTTTTTATTCATTAAAAAGGAACGGGAAGAACCAAAGGGCCTGAGGTCTCCATTAGGGTCAAAGACAATCAAGAAAACAGATCAGATGGTGATACGCAGCCCCCTGAGAGACCAACAGACCCCTGTGCCCGATAAAGGGAGCCTGGGGGAGGAGTTCACGGGCTTTCATCTGCGAAGTCCCTGTCATGGTAGCTGTGTATCCCCTGGCTTTCCCACCTTTTTCTCCAAAGAAATTGTCTTTTGTTATACTGAACTTTGCCTTTTTAAGGTGCTTTACTGCACAGGTTTAGTGTGGTGGATGCTGCTTCTCTGCAGAGCAGGGCATGGCAGGGGCCACACAGCTGTCCACTGCTGGATGCAGCAGCACACTTACAGTGTCTTGGAAGAAAAGAAAAAATATTAAACTGGCTGGGGTCTCAGAGCTACCATTTTCCTTAAAAGTGAACCCTTCACATCCAGTCCTTGTGTATTTTCTACTTCTCTTCGCCTCACTTGTCCTTCTGTGAGTTCAGGAATCACGCTGGAGTGAAGGACATGGAAAGATCCCATGAAGTTAGTGGTGAGGCCGGAAAATAGGGGGCAAAGGGCAAAGGCCTGAAGAAACGACACAAAAGCACTCAACCAAATGCAGGGTCAGATGAGCCTCCGAGAAAATCAAGAAGGATGGGGTCCGCTGGCTGGGGGAAACCTAGAAAAACCGCAGCCAGCAGCAAGTAACTGACATTCTCCACCCCATCCCTTCACCAGCGCCAGCCACGGAGCTGTCAGGAGCAGCCTGCCTTGGTGTCCTCCTGCCCGCTGGTGAGGGGTTCCCTCGGGCTTCTAAGAAACCTCCCCATATGTCGCCTATGCTTGCTGCTCTGTCAGATCCTTGTGTGCCACCATGGAATCAGAGCTGGAGGGAAAGAGCTGGGCACAGTAGGCCAATGCCAAATTGCAGGTGATCTTTTCTATGGTTATCACAAAACAGTGCCAGATTTCAAGTAAGGGTGGTTAAATGTGGAAGCAGAGCATATGGGTAAACATGACATGCGAAGGAAGCTGAAAACAAAACACCGAGTGAGCGAACAGCCACGGACTGTGTGAGGCCACAGCAAAGAGTCGGAGGGAAGAAGAAAGGGTGCCAAGGACAGCAGGTAGTTTTGTGGCCAACTGCGCATGTACGTTGGTTATTTCACAGTGACTGAAATTTCGAACACATGAAATTGAGCATGAAATAAAATTATTAACAGAAATAAAGAAATTATGTGTCAATTTAAAAATTGGAAGGGAGCCCTATCATTGTTACTAAAGTCTAAATACTCAGGAGGCTGAGACAGGAGGGTCACTTGAGCCCGGGAATTTGTGATTGGCCAGGGTAACAGGATGAGAGCCTATCTTAAAATTAAGGAACTAACAAATAAATCTGAAATAAAGTAAAGAATCTGATTTGGAGGTAAGATAGTAACTGGATATTCCAAGTACTGTACTTTAAAGTGATGGAGAAATAGAGAAGCGGTGACCCCACTGAGCTTCAAATAAACTAAAAATAAGTAGCTTAATTCCCCCTGTTGAAAACAAAGGGAATTTCCTCCCTTCTGTTTCCTCAGAGCGTTTACTTAAGAAATTTATCATTTGTAAGTACTTTTTTGCCTCACTGAAATATATACAAACCATTTTTTCCAGCTTTGTGTCCCAAACACGTACTTCCCAAATGCTTGGGAGACCTCTTCAGACGGAAGCACCGAGAGAAGTAGCCTCTGCTACTGAGTGCACACAGCCACCCAGATTGTTAGGTAAATTGAGCACCAGAAATCCTCCTGAGGACATAAATGGTGGTGCATCTTCTCACCTGCACGATGTTGTGAGATTTCTTTCTGCCTTTGCAAGTCCTTTTCAGGTTGTGACTCATTTCACTTTCTGATGTAATGCTTGCTCAATAGGAAAATTGTTCTGTTTCTCTGGAAAGTCTTAACCAATACAGAGGCTGCTTAGCTTAAGGTGACACAGAGTTTTCTTCAAATTCCCAGAAATACAGAACTCGGCCTCTATGTCAGGCATGGTGTTCCATATACCACACACATACACACACATACACACACACGCACATGTGCACACCACCTATATCCACAAACAGTGAGGCAGAGAGAACTGACTCATACAGCTATTGGGCTGGCAAGCACAGGACCTGTAAGGCTGACCTGGGGGGTGGACACTCTTGGGTAGGAGTTGATGCTACAGTCTCATGGTAGAATTGCTCCTCAGGAAATCCTGTTTTTGCTTTTAAAACCTTTCAGGTTGGATGAGACCTACCAGTCTAGTGAGAATTTATGAGAGAGTCTTTGCTCTCCCATTTAATCACTTCCCTCATTTCCATTTCTGGCTTTTCAATTTTCCTCTGCCCTGGCCTGTGAAAACGGACCACACTGCTCCATCAGCTTAGCTCTACAATCAGAACAGGTAAAGAGAATTACCTCGACTTCACCGATCTCAGCAACAACAGCCTTGTCTTGGGCTTTTTGCATGAGAAGTCAACCCTGTTTACTCAAGACCCTGTAGTTTGTTGGATCTTTCCCCTGGCAGCAAATATTTCTGACTACTTTACAGGAGAGGACATGAGCGAGTGAGATTATGTTGCAAAAGGAATCCTGAATTAAAGGGTTTTAAGACCAGAACAGCAGTTGGATTCCAGAAGTCCATGGATAGATTGATAGGGAGGTTTATGGAAGATCTTTGTTGATGAAAACAAAGTTTATGAAAAGAAAGATCTGAGGTCTCCTGGAATAAGTGTTAAAATTAACCAACTATTCTGAAATATGGGCACAAGTGCAAAGAGCTTATTGGATCTGGCCATCCGGGATGTTTAGAAGAGTGTCTCTCTGGGGAGGCACTGGGGAGACACCCAGGCTGCAATGAAGCGGGGAGCAAGTGGGAGATGGGTTGAGAACAATAAGGGTACCATGATATCAAAGACCGGGTTAAAATACCCTAAGTTATTGCAGGCTGATCAGGCCCACAATCTCCCAAGCGAGTGGAAGGATAAAGGCATAAATAAAAAATGAGACAATGGAATATGATTTCAGGGCTTCCAGGGGGGACTAATTCTTTTCCAGCTTCTATATTCTCTGAATTAGCCACGGACTTTTCTGGGTCACCCGTTTTTATTAGGTTTTTCAAGTAAGGGAGGGGAAATACTGAAGAAAATGCAGGAATCTGAGCAGGAATCTGAGCAGGAATCTGGGCAGGAATCTGGGCAGGACTAGGAATCCTTTCAAGGACTCCTCCAAGTATTATTATGTTCATTTAGGAGAGCTATGTCATATCCAGGAAGGCCTTCACAGCAGGGCGGCACCCATAGTTTCCTTACAGTTAATGGAAGTAGGAGCCAGACATCCTCACCTGCAGCCACCTTGTCCTTGAGGCATCACAGGTTCACAGGCCAATACAGGCCTCAGCAGTGACCCGCGACTCATAGAGGCTCACTTACTATGAATCAACTGCCCATCTGGAGACAAGGTGCCTGAGACTCGGACTACTCCCAAGTAAATATGGAAAGCCAATTGGTTAATATTAAATCCTGCTCAGACCCACTTTGTAGTGGTCCCCAACACCATGATAAAGGCCCATGTTTCAGAGAGACAGAAAGATACAAGACAATAGTTTTGTGGGAGAGGCAACACCAAGGAAATTTTTTCTTTAGTTTTAGCACACAACTTTATGAGAGTGTCAATGGAGAATAAAATTTTAAGGATAAGAACTCAGTTAAGGAATGAAAGGTAATTGACAGATTATATGGAAATAACAGGAAGGCTACTCTCCTAAAGAGGGCCATCCTCTGGAGACAAAATGGACATGAACATAGCTGTGCAGAGAGAAGAGAAGGAGATGAGAGAGAAATCACAGTCAGTATTTTTTATTTCCTTTGTTGAAAGGCATGGTTAGCATTTCAGGGTAAATAGAGAGGCATAATGTATAGGTTGGTAGGAGTTAGTATTTTGAGGAATGACAAGTTGAAGGAATAAGATTGGAGGAGGAATATTCTAGTATCCAGCAAAAGGTTACAAAGGTGAGCTGAGCATCGAGCTAAGCGCATGGGCTTCAGTGTTTCAGTGATGCCTGGGCTGGAGCCCCTGCATGTGGTTTCCCCTGCTCTGCACTAATTCACTTTTTTGTAAAATGAAATAGTTACAGTATGGCTCAAGGAGAATTGGGTGGGGTGAAGAAGTCAGGGACAGCAGAGAATCTGAGTGGGCAGAGGCAGGGAGTGGGAACATGGGCTGGGGTGGAAGTAGAGGGAGGCATTTCTGGCTCTTGTGCCCAGGGATGGCCGGGCAGGGCCTAGGCAGCCTTCTTTCTGGCTCAGCGCTTGCTGCTCTTCTGCCCGCTCCTCACCAGGTTTTCTCTGGTCTGGGCATTTGTAGGTGTTGTTAAAATTTGTATAGGTTTGTTACTGATCTCTGCTCATCATATATATCTACATGTGCATGATATTTTTCTAACTTACAACTTTTATCTCATTGTAGAAAGGAATGAATCTAAAGTGAGACTTACATGGAATAATAATATTTTAGCTTTCAAAGGCAGTTATTTCATATTTAATTACACTAAAATGATTAGTATATATTTGGGGAAATATAAATACACACACACACATGAAAATTTTAGCTTCAAAAGTATAGTGAGAAAATTCTTTTCTAACCAAACATATTCATTTAGCTCTTAATGCCCAAGGTAAGTTCTGAGAACAGTGTCCTTCTCTGCTTTTTGTATGAACTTCTCAGTCCACTTGCACAAACCCAGAGAATACAGATAAATCACACATCGTGGCCACTTCATGCAATCAAGAAACACAATAAACACAAGGTTGATGAGGCTGTGTGGGTTGTACTTACTGTAAGCTTTTTTAAAAAGTACAAATACACCCTAAAATAGCAATAAGAAGTGTAAAACATTGAATAAACATTCCATAAGTATAAAATAAATGGTTAGTACAGTGAAGGCAGCAGTGACATAGTTGCTTTACTATCACTTTGAGGTCATGAGCCATCAGTAATTGCACATCTTATTTACTTTTATGTGATGAAAGTAGCAGCATGGCAAGTTAACACCATTTTCACGAAAGCCATGTGAGCAGTGCAAGTGCTATGACCTTCCCATGGCTGCAAGGTCACTGAGATGGGACGCTCAGCTCCGTGACAGTGGTGTGAGGCCATCACTGCACAAGCAGCCCACGGTTGCCCGAAACTCTACAATGAGTTGTTCAAGTGTAAATTCCCTCAGAGCCCACCAGCTCCTCTTCTGAGTCCACACAGAGGATTCCTCGAGAGAGGGGAATGTCCAAGCAATACAGAGCATCAGCACTTTGCTACTGATTTCCTCTTAGTGAATAAAATGGACTTTTTTTCTAAGACAAAGCAGCCCTTCTGAATTGCTGTGTTAAATCTGTGATGCCATCAGGTGTGGGCCAGGCAGGAATTTTCTTTCCCAACTCTCAGTGAGCAAGACAGCTGTCAAACCTGCTGTTCCGGCACACATTCCTATGCTCAGGGTGTCCTCCTTACCTCATCGGACCACCCTATGTAAAAATCATACTACAGGAAGTTCTGCAAGAAGCACATGAAGAAATTGTTCCAAATGCTCAGAATCCTTGACTTATGTGACCAATGAACTGGAAATGCAGAGATAGGGAGCTCAAACGCGGCCCCCGCTCTCTGGGTGGGTGTCATCACAAAGCCTGTGTCCCTTTGAAGGAGTGTCTTCAGAATGACTGGGTAATTTCACAAAAAGGAGAATTCGAGCAGGGCATAAAATGACACTGTTCTCCTCCACGAGAGCTTTTCGGCTCAGGAGGTGGAACTCTGCATGTCTTTGGAACATGATCTGACAAACACTTCTTACAGCAGTGGAAATTCCAGCAAAAATCCTTCTAAATTGTAATCTCATTTAGAGTCAGGAAGTAAATATATTATACACCATTGCTCAAGCTTTATCCTCTGTGAGAAATAAATAGGGGAAATTAAAAAAAAAGAATTATCTGGTCAATTTATGTGTGAAAAACCCTACAACTTTTATTCACTATTTTAGGCATATCATGTACATTATTATATTAAATCTGCAGGTAGTCTATATTTTAATTCAATGCTTTCTGAATGTCTCTAAGACAAAACCAGCTCATAATATGTTTTTGAGGTTTTAAAAGGATATTTTGTTTTGTTTTGCTTTAAGTTCCGGTCAATTTGGTAAGAATAAGAGATACATAGTATGTTAGATAAATGTTTTAGGGTGATATATTGTCCTTATATATTTTCTAAGCAATATGCTAAATTTCATATGGAGTGGTTAGAAAAGATAAAGTCAGCTCTTAAAATATGTTTCTTAAAAATCAAGTTATTATGACTTCCTTCTGGAATGAGATCTCACATATTATTTGATGTTCAAGCTGTTTAGAATAATTCACAATCCCTTACCATGAGGCCTGTGGCGTCCTGCAGGCTGGTGTGTGGCTAAATTCTTTGCTGGTGGTGGGAGAGTGACTGCTGTCCCAGATGATTACCTCTGGGAGCAGCAAGGGTCACATATTCCAGAGGAACCCCACGCCCCGTTACTCTAAGTGCCACTCATGGGTGATGGTGGCAGCCATTTCTAAGTCAGAAGTGATGAACTGCATTTTAAGTATCCTATGAATCATCTACTTTCTTAAAAATAGCTCTGAGAGCAATGTGATACCCTGAACAGGTAAAGACATCAGTGGCAAAACATAGAAGCAAATTCAAGTTAAAGCCTGTAGTTTACTTATTAGTATTAAAATAACACTGCTTTCTTTCCTTGGACAAATATAACATTAATATGTGAGATGTTCATATTAGACAAAGCCAATTAAAGGGTAAACACAAGCTCTATCTTTGAAATTCTTCTGTTAATTAAAATTTTTCTAAAGTAAAATATATATAACAAAAAAGTTTGAATAGGAGGACGCTTTCAAGTGGTGATTTCTGCTTTTCAATGGATTAAATAAGATCAAGTGCATCACATGGCCTCAAAAAATTATTCCCAGTGAAATGTCATTTTTTAAACTCTAAGACGTAGGGGCTGGTAGGTAATTTTGTCTTGGCAGCAGAAATTCTCCTAGGGAGAGCTTTCTCTTAGTTTAGAAATGTGACTTGGCTAGCTTCATAGCAGAGAGCCTGAGCACAGGGCCAAGCCCGGAAATGGAGGGATGAGATGGTGCACCTCGCTTTCGATTCACAGAGGACGGGGAAAACAGAGCTGTGAGCACAGAGAAGGAGAGACGAACATCCCTGAGGCTGTAGCCTAGCACAGAAGAGCTGCTCAGGATGAAACCAGTAGTGAAAATCTTCAACAAAAAAATGACTAAAAGCCATTGTCAGATACCTACTGTGTTAACTTTTGGTACAGTCCACAGTGCACACTTGGGTGTGTGGAGGTTTGTGTCTGAGGGAAGCAGCCGGGAGGACGCGTGGGGAATGTGGAGAAGGCTGAGGTACTGCCGAGACAGTGGACAGTGGAGGGGGTTAGAAGAACAAAGCAGCCTGATTCCAAGGAGGCCACGAGTGCCTGAACTTTAGGGCCATCTTTGATTTTACTGAACTCACTGACAGAGAAAAGAATCATCTAAGCACATAGTTAAGGGACGAGAAATTCAGGATAGCTAGTTAAATTTCTCTATGAACACAAGACAATATACTATACCAAATTAATATAGGCTTGACTGCGAATCTTAATAATCAGAGTTTTAGTAATTCAGAGTAGCATTTTGAACTATTCAAAGAGGGTACAGAATGTTCAGTCACACATGACCAACAAACATGTCTTATTTGGCTTACATGATGTTTTCAGATAACTTGAAGCAGTTTGCAAAAACTGATAAATAATATTTTTATCATAGAGACCTCAATATCTGACTTCTTTTTTAAAAATTTGGAAGTACAGGCAGCCTTGAGCCCATCACTCCAGGTGCTGCAGAGGCCGTGGCTATGGGGGGGGGGGTCTGCCTCCCTCGAGCTTTCCCAGGCCTCAGCCCTCACAGCCTCTCCGTAGTTTTGCTGGAAGCTCTGTCCACTCAGTGCCCACCTAGGGAGTTCCAACTGGCAACTGCACTGGCCAGCAGACACACGAAAGTACCCTACGATTTGGAGGCAGATTTATTTAGTGTCAGACACAGGCACTGACCAGGAATCAACTATCCTTCAAATGTCAGGCCTGGAGGGCCCAGGGAGAGAAGTTTTATGGGGTTGCAAGCAAGAAGCAGGGCACTTGGCTGTCTCTTATTGGTTCTTACAGTGTCCATCACAGGGGCCAGCCATTCCTAGGAGACAGAAGTAATAGGAACTGTAACAGGAACCTGGCAACTGAGAAACTGAAGTGTCCTGGCTGGGGGGCATTTTCTGTCACACACCCACAGCGCTATCAAACTAGGTTCCCTAATAATCCAACGAACACCAACATTAGCAGTTCTCAGTCAGCTCCATGCTTAGGATATATTATCTAGAAATCCCATTACACAAAACTGTAGTTTTAAGGTTAGATGGATAGGTTTGGATGTTTAAATTTCCTATGCACCAACAGTCTCTCTTTTGAGGATTTTACTCCCGATCTTTCCACTGTGAATTTATATATAAAATCTGGTATGTTTAATACTTACAGAGTTTCACCTTTTACTGTTTCACTTCTGGTTAATTTGACTGACCTCAGATTTTGTATCTGTGACTGAAGATAAGAAGCTTAGCCCTGTAGGGCTTTTATAAGGATGAATTGTGATACTGTGTATAAAGGTGTCGACGCTGGGGAGGTTTTAGTATGTAATTTCTTGTCCTGAGTTTCCACCACTCCCAGCTCCAGTTACCCACATGCTCAAATTTTGTTTCCTTGATTTATACAAGAGACTAACTCAGAGGGAGAAAGTTTTTAACACAAGTGAATTATATTGTTTTTCCAATATGTTTTAAAGCTTTAAAGTTTAAATTCCTCTGAAAGGTTGAATTTCAAGCAGCTTGAGATGAATTATGTTGTAATCTGATGCAAATAAACTAATTTCATGCAAAATTATTTGTTTTAATGCTGCTCTGTCTCAAAATGTAAAATCCAGACCTTGTGAACAGAGATAAAAAAGAGAACATGTCTCAGAGGAATAGAGAAGTTAATGCTGACCTTATCTTTTTTACCTGATGCTAACAATCACATGTTTTTACTTAAGTTCTGCTGTTCTCTGTACTCTAGCCAGAAATAAAAATACTTAATTAATTGAATTTTAAAAAAATCTTTTGACTGCTGTTGCTGGCATACCGAAAAAGAATATACTGACTATAAATGTAATAGTGAGAAGACAAGTTGCACAATTGTTTTTAAGTGTGGAAGGTCAGAAGCTACTCTAAATGGAAATCACATGAGTATAATCTATTCAATTAATAGTTCTCAATGTGTTTTGAGTGTAAAGGGTGTAGACAACTTACAGTGAGCATGTGCTTCCCTTTAAGGAGCTTATGTTCTAATAGATCAAACAAGCATGCAGATAAATGAGGTATAGGAAATGTACAACTGATCACAGACGAGGCTCAACACAGCAGGGACAGAGCTTCAGTGATGGGGAGCCGGGAATACACAAGAAGAGGCCAAATTCAGTCATGAAAGAAAAGTGTGTTCACTTGCATACACACTGGGAAATACACGAAAATTTTAATAGTACTTGAAGGCAGCTATCATCACTCAGGGATAACTGCTATTCACATTTCAAACACATTTTCCTGCATATAGAAAGTTTTGTAAAGAAGTTATGAATGTATATAACACAGTATTTCACATTTTCTTAATTTACTTAAAGTATACCCTGTATGTTTTCCTTTGCTCTTTCTATAAAATATTATTTTTAATCCCCAATATCACATATCTGTATCATTTACATACAAATACTTAACCTCAGTTTTATCATGGGAAAGGGCCACACAGACCTTTAGTGAAGGGCAGACCATAACATATAGGAAAATGGCCAATTTAAAATGCTGAATTCATGTAAACTGAGAAGACCTGACATCCTTTCAGAGAATGAGAAGCCCTAAAAACTGACTGCACAGATACTTAAACCCCAGATTTAAGTAGTATTTAAACCCTAGATTTAAATAGTGCATGGTAGAGAACAATTAGTGGAATTAAAATATGATCTATAGATTCCTTAACAGTATTATATGAATATTAGTTTTCTGGTTTAGATAATAGTAATATTGTTAGCACTAAGATAGGGCACACAAAACTCTTTTTGATACTTTTACAGCTTGTTTTAATAATATGAAGTTATTTTAAAGTAAAAAGAAATTAAAAAGACAAAAATGAATAAAGCATGGAAGTTTAAAGAGAAAAGTGTGATTTTTATGGCTGTGTAAGGTTAGATCTTAATTCAATCAATTCCCATTATTGGCATTTAGTTAATCTTTTCATTTCCCTTTTTGCCTTTTTGCAATATAAGAAATGAGGAGTGTATTTATACATAATATTTGCTGAAATGTAAGTCACTCAATAATAAAAATATGATGCACAATAAGAGCAAATTTACACATGGAAAGTAAGTGGTTGTAATGGTTGGTATATTGTGTCAACTTGAGTAGTCTAGAAGCTTAACTGACTCAGCAGCTCTCCCTCCTGGGCTGCACAGGACACGCCCTTACCACTCTAGGACACTGCTCATTTTGTCAACTTGAGTAGTTTCGAAGTTCAAGTGACTCAGCAGGGAGCCAGGGTCCTCACTTGGTAGACATCCTCAGCCTGTGCAAAAGGGGGGCGTGGAGATGGTGTGGGTGTGAAGGACCCCCCCAGGGCAGGTACAGCATCCAGTGAAAAGGAAATGAGGAAGGACCAATTGCTGGTTTTTGGAGGAGCTCCAGTCTGCCTTCAGCTTGGACATCATCTCCTGGCTTCTAGCACAGGTTGTTTGGCTTCTGCCTGGGACTCTTCAGTCTTCTGGCATAGATTTTTCAATATTCTATCACAGACACTTTGCCCTCCTGATATAGACTTGCCAGGACACTGTAGTGTGCTCCAGACCCTGAACTGGACCGTTCAGCCTCCAGCAAGCAGGCACCCTCTGCATGCCTTGTCATCCAACTCCATGGTAACCATCATAAACCAGTCTTGTAATTTCTTATACATTTGTCTATCTTGTGTTATATTGGTTTCTCTAATAAACACTGATTGATACACTAAATAAAAAGAAAATTAGGAAGAAGCAGCAAAACCAAGAATGTTTTAAAAAATTGTGTTCTGTTAGGTTTAAGGGAAAAATAAACTCATCTGAGGGGAGAAGTTCTAGGTGAGACCAGCGTGGTAAACTGTGATTATGCCAGATCCTAACACACCTTAAGAGCCTAGACTTCAGTTTATGAAAGTCAGATTGAAGATATGCTCCCAAATATTCTTATTTATCTGCCTGGCTTTCTTTAAAATCAAGTGCAAGTATTTATGATTTTTTTCAAGTGGACACTGGCAGGAAGTTAGGAATACAAAAATATGCATGAGAATAGTAATATTATAAAAGGAAATGAGACGCTAATCTTGCTACAAGTGTGCAAAGAACCCAGCAGCTTCCCACTTCAGCCTAGAATAGGGACTGTTGGAAAACCTGACTTTGAACAAGTGGAGACTGAGCTAACAGTCAGGTCCTGAAATAGATCCACAGTCATTTGACTGGGACAACATACCCTGAAAACTATTCACTTCTAATAATTGAAAGTAGATGGATGAATTGATACCAGGCAAGTGCCCTTTGTGTAGATGTGAGATGCATTTAATAACACGACTTACCTCTGGCTAACATTTTACATCTTACACATCATTTGACATTGTAACTCTGATTTGCAGAAAGACATGAGCTTTATAATACCTATTTTGAGGCCTATTATTCTAAAAGCTTAACCTGCACTTAAGTTCTGTGAACTAGTTTCAAGTCATTGAACCAAATTATCTCCATTATATACATACATTATACAAATAATTGTCTCTCACACTGGATTATTCTTTATTTAATTTCTTAATATCATTTTATGAAAGACACTGTGGAAAATTGTTCTGATATATTAATATCCAATATAGTTAACCCTTCAACAATAAGAAATAAAATCTCTATATTCAAGTGCATTCAACAGTGCCACAATACATGGAATTACCTTTAATTGAGCAATATACTTTCTATGTACAGTGTTTGAGAAGCTGACTAGAACAGAAAGTAAATGGACATCTCACATACTGTTCTTTTCCTTCAAAGCCTGAAAATTCAAGTGCATGGTTGTCTTCAAGGCCAAACGAACTAGATGAGCACCCATTTAACCGGTTTGAAAGGCCTCACAGCAAAGCTTCTGTCCCCTAGGATATTCCCATTGTCAATAAAATGTAGACTTCATATGCTCACTGGCATGCAGCACCTTAAGGGTGCAAAGGACTATCCAACACCAGTGATGGTGAACCTATGGCATGTGTACTACCTAAGTTCTGCAGGCATTCCCTAGACTTACAGATTCAAGGACTCATCCTAATAAGATCCTGAGGTGACCTGTATAGTAAAGAATAATTTAAAGAATAAATTATAAGAATTTGCCACCAGGCATGAATGGTCAATCTCTGTAATCCCAGTGTTCTGGAAACAGGCAAGAGGATCATGAGTTCAAAACCTTCCTGGGAAATCTAGTGAAAGCCTCTCTCAAAATAAATAAATAAATAAATAAAAAGAGGTGCTGGGGAGTTTAGTTCCAGGACCCCAGGTTCAATTTCCACTACTTAAAAAACAGTGGTTGCAAGGCATTGCCCCAAGTGATAGCTTGTATGGAGCTGTTCAACCACACTTCCCACGCCTCAAGTTTCAACACCATCCACGCTTGAGGGGCTGCTGGGACACGGAAGAAGGTGCTCCTGGGAACACGCCCTCCTCACACCCCACACCCTCTTACTGTAGAGAAATGATTCTCTTGCTTCCTTTTACCCTTGGTTCCGTCCTAGGACTAACGAAAACATTGGTTACTTTTAAAAAAGGAACTAGGAATTGTTACTTAATTTCCTGCAGTCTTTCACTCGGAAGCCAGCAGCCCATAGTGAGCCTGAGGCCTCCTCTGTCCTCAGGGACAGGCTGTAGGGAGCAGGGAGGTCTGCTATGGTCTAGCACAGCCTGACCTTGGACTTGCTTCTTCCACCCACTTAATTCTGGGCTAAGTTGTGAAGCCCACCTTGGTAAGTGCTATTCTGCAACTTAGTCACTACCGGAAATAAAGGTGATTATGCTCTGTGTTCTTAGACATTTTGCTGAGAAATTGTGTGCAGAAAAGATGATGTTATTTTTTGGATCACCTCAGCACACTTACCGGTTGTCAGTAGACCTGAAATTTGGTTCAGGATTTAATTTGCTAAGTTTCTTCTTCTGCTTAGTGAAATAGCAAATCAATCAGTGCTTTTCAAACCTGAGAGAGCGTTAGGGTTGCGAACGTTTCTGAATCTAAATCTGTAGCAGCAGCTCCCACAAATCTGCATGAGGCAAAGGTGAGTCAGGTGCCACAAATCCAAAGTGTCTCTCTTGTTGGAGCCTCTTGCCCTCTCTAAGCTTGCTCTGCTTTCAGCAGAGACTTCTTGGGAGCTTGCTGGGAATGTGGAATGTTTGATGCTGCGCTAGAAGAACCGAATCAGAATCCGCCTTTTTGTGAGTTCCAGACTTTTTGTACACACATTCAAAATCGACAAGCTGTTTTTTTGACTGTATTATACCAATAATCCTTTCCGAGCTGGAACTGTTATGATTCTATTTCCTTTTCATCGCTCTATTTTGATGCCTGGCATGTAACAAGGAGCTCAATAAATATTTATTGAATGAATTAATCCATTCTCTGTTCTGTTCAGTGGAACGTGACAACAGCTAAGCGTTTGGTCATGATCCCATGTACTTATCCCTGTAGAAACATTGCAGACAGAAACACTGATGTCTGTTTCCAGTAAACACTCAGAACAGTCCTGAATCCCAAATCTTTCTTATCATGAAGGCCTGGTTTGTCTTGATTCTAATAATAAGTGGTGAAAGTTTTGCAGGAAGTTAGTGCTGCTTATCCTGTAATTATCTCACTTATATCCCCACGCTCCTGCAGTATTCAGAGGGCTTCTTTCGGATTTATGCTCCTTGACCTTATTCTGGTATCTAACAATATTCACTACTCTCTCCTGGAAGCGTTCTCCACTTGGTTTTTATGATAAGATGTTACTTATGTTTTCTGTTTATGATCACTTTTTAAATTCTCTTTTAAAAAATTCTTTTAGAATTTCTTCTTCTTCGTGTGTTCTACAGAAAAACTAACTACTGGTCTTAGTGACTTTTCTCATTTCTGAGGCCAAATTGCCACACCCAAAGTTAAAGAAGGAACAGTTTGTTTCTGCTCACAGTGTGCAGAGGTTTCAGTCTGTAGTTGGCTGGCCTGAAGGCGGGGTGGCACATGGCAGAGCAGCTTCACAGAAGAGAAACAGTTCATGGTGGGTGGAAGGCAGAAGCAGTGCAGCACTGAAACAGTGAAACAGCAGCAGCAGGAGCCTAAATCCCCCTTGGATCCTTTCTGGGCTGTCTGCCTTTGGGTGGTGCCACCCACACCCAAGATGGGTGTTCCTATTATCCGCACCCACAACTCTGCTAAACCAGTCGATGGACTACTTACTTACCACTCATTCTTAATCCCAAGATCACACACACTAGATCCAGGCACCTCTAAAAATTTCCACCGACAACTGTGTGAGGCTTGGGGGGGACATCTACACACAGCCATAATGCCACCCTTTCTATGCTGCATCTCAGTTACCAATTTCCTAATAAAGTTCTGAAGTCTCTACTCTCTTTAGCTCAATGAAGGACAAGCCATCATTTAATTTTTATCGAATTGTCTTCCATAGTTTTGATATAAAAGGTCAGATTGAAAGCCTTCCAGAATCATAAGCTGTATAGGAGTAGTGTGATTTGTAATACATAGACACTGGTTAATAAACAAATATTCACAGAATTGGTGTTTTCTTTGTTGTATGACAGGAATTGATCTTAAATGCTGACAGAAAACAGAGCTACCCAGCTGGGCCAGTTAGGACTCTCCAGAGTCCTGAGCATTGCTGCTGACGCAGGGGTAACTACGGAGTCTAAGAATGGGAATTGTGATGTGTATCTTTAAAATAAAATTTTCCTTAGGTGATTCTGAAGTATAGCTTTTTTTAGTGTCCACTGCAACATCCAACTTTGCAGATGAAAATACAGACTTAAAGCCTAAAGGAAAAATCATCACTGTGCAGTATTTTCAGTCCTGTATCATCATCTAGCCACAGGGCAGCCGAACCAAAACCTGGTATTTTATCAATAAAAGGAAAAGTTGGACACAGAGAACAATCTGATGAACAGCATGGTGACAGAGTGGAATGATGGTCTATTGCTTCTGGTGGTGTATGATGCAGGAGCCGCTTCTCGGCTCCACACATTTGCTACGGGCATGAATGATATGTGTATTATAAAGTTGGCCTAGTTTGAAACAAGTGAGCTAAAAATGTTTCTACTATTTTTGGAGATAATTGCAGTGTTGCTGCAGTTTTGAAAAGATTTTGTGAACAACAGAAAAGAATTTATGTCCAAGTAAACAGAAGGGAGATGCCTCAAACTCATCACCAAAAATTCATTTGGATCATTGCACTTCCTTTTGGAAGCAGGGCCAAGCAATACCATTACTCAAGACCAGACTCAGAACTTCCAAACTGCTGCTCCTCTGAGAGTGTGGGAACAGAATTGTCATCTCTACCTGTTCACAGTGACGACTGCATTTGAGGGGCTTAAGCCAGGTTTTCTAGTTAATTTCTAATTAATGTTCTCAAACTTCCTTTTGTAAATGTGTCATATAGGATTTCTTTGTAATGTCAGTCTGTGTTCAGTACCAGATAGTCTCGTCCCTCTGTCTAATGGAGAAACAGTAAGTACAACCACTTGGCATGCACAGGAGGGTAAGACATCTTGTGGCGGTTGCTGCAGGACAGATTGACCCTTTCTACCGAGAGACCTAGCATCCAGCCAGTGCATGTTGACTGTTTCCCCAGCTTTTGTTCAGGAGATATCACTGAACTTCATTATAAGAAATTCTGCCAGTGGCACAGTGCCTGCCTGGCAAGCACAAGGTCCTGAGTTCAATTCCCAGTACCAAAAAGAAATTCTGCCTTCCAATGTCTTCTGCTTTTGCCAACACAGATGTTTATTTTTTTTTTCACTCTTAATTCAGTGCCCTGTTGGTCAATGTTATGCCATATAAATACTTGGTAGGGACAAGGAGTTGAGCTCATGTCTGACCTGTGCTGAGCCAATAGCTCAGGCAATTAGAACGTGATAGCATAACAGATTGACCTTGCTGTAAGCTGATTGGCACTGCATGAAGCAAGAAATCTCAAAGCTTGCTCTTTGGCTGGCAGCATCAGTGAAGCCTGGCAACTGCTTAGGAATGCTGAAATCTTGAGGCAAATTCTGGAGGCTCACCCTGGTTGTATTGAACCAGATACTTCAGGGATGGGGCTATATAACAAGCCCCCAGGAGACTGGAATGAATTAGAGATTTATGAGTTCCTATGGGCCAGGCACTGGCAAGGACATGCAGGTGCTGCAGACAGAAAGGAAATAAAGCCAGACAATTGGCAAAGGTGTTTTGGAGTCTGAAGCTATGACACGTTGATCCCAACACTGCACCCTGGAGTGGAGCTAGGAAACAGAAGACAGGGTGCAAATGAGAGGATGAGCAATTCAAAATGTTTTAGGCCCCAAAATGCATTATTTTCTAAGAGGAAAGGTCAATACTCTTCTAACTTACAGTGGGCAAATGAAATGTCCAAGAGCCCACAGGTAGTACCACACTACACAGTTTTAACACATAGTGTGACAATATTTTGATTAAGTGGATTTCACTTTATAACAGTTCAATTATATGCCTGAATATGCATACTCAGTGCTTTTTATACAGTGTACCTCCCTAAGCTAACATCCAAGATCTTTCAGTGACATCTACAGAGAAGGAAATAGTGTCACACCTCTAACATAGAGACATAAGCTACCCAAAGAACTTCTATCAGCTTTATGATTGAACAATTCTTTTTTCTGCTCAAAAGCTAAAAACACAAACTACCACAAGGATTTGATTAGGCAAGATTCTCACCTGCTGTGATTTGGAACTTGGTCTTTGATCTACTGAAAATGATGCATGTATGCTTGAAAAGGTGAAACCCTATGCATAGAGGGAGTATTTCAAGTGAACCTTGAAGGGATGGACATTATTCTGCCATTTATGTCCATTGCTCTATATGGGTCTTGGACTGGATTATGCTGTGGTTGTTTCAAGAGCTCTCAAAATAAATTTTTCAAAAAGAACTGCTTTGAAAAATACCCAGTTATCTTTTTTCTCTAAGCATTATGCCTTTGAACATTTAAATGATTACATTCACCCAAGGTAAATCCTCAAACTTACAAGGGCTTCTTGCAGTTTTTATAGCCTTTGAAAATGATTTCCATGTAGCTCTGAGTTTACGATGGACATGTTTCTATATAGGCTGTGTTCACATGGCAGAGCAGTGCCCTCAATGAGGAGAAACAGCAGCAAGCAATGCAGATGGTAATAGCACAAGAACTGCATCAACTCTCCACAAACAGCCTCATTCAACCACATGCAGTGTATTACCGCAGTAAATAAATGCATTTTGCAGATGGACAACCCATGATTCCATGTAGTTACTACCTAGTAACTGTCCCACTTTGAGCCATGTAGGAAATGGCCCCACTCTCTGAAACCAACTCTGTTCAATACAAATGATGTGTATTTCCTGATTGCTTTGTTATCCATTGTAGGTGCTGCTGAATGAAAGAATGTGAAGGATGAACTGAGAGAGTAATAAGGGTCAGTGATTGTTTTTCCATAATTCATTGTTATATGTAAGCAGCACATTTCAAAACAGCAACAAACAAACAAAAAGCTCGAGGACAGCTAGGGGTCATGCTTCAAGAAGCTTATGATCTATAGCTGTGTGGTCCACTTTGTTCACCACCGACAGCCTGCAGTTCCTTAAACTTGAATTAACTAAAGTGAAGTAAGTATTAATAGTCAGTTATCTGGTGAGGCTGCCACACTTAAGTGTGTAATAGTGGCACACGGAAGGGGTGCCATGGCAGTGCAAGCAGAGCACCTCCCTGTGACCGAAGGTTTAGGGTGCCAGTAGAATCGGAGGCTCGTGCAGCAACTACCTGAGCAAAACTAGGGGCAGCGATACAAGAATTTTTCATTTGCTACAATTAATTAAAGACATTCACTCTCGCTTTAGGGAAATTGTTCTACATCTCTTAATACTTCAGAGTCAACACTAGAGCAGAGAACACTGATAAATATGCTTCACAGGAAAGAAGATGTAGAAAGAGTCCAGTTTAGGCCATTTAGTGGCAGCGTGAGACTGCACGGCTTAGAGTGAAGTCCCTGGGTTCAACTCTCGGTACCAAGAAAAGAAGAAAACCAAACAAACACCAGGACAGCAAAGCAGGGGTGGGATAAGCGGTAGGATTCGGAGTAGGCACTGACTATTGAAGTACAAGTCTCCACACTAGAACTGTGCTGAGACACAAACACAAGGCCCGCTGCCATATCTTTTGGGGGAAATTTATCAAAAATGGTTCATCTCAAAATATTCTTAAACAAGGACACTGCTGTAAAGAACAGCTACATAGGACTGAATAAGACAGACTTAGCCATGAGATACTAACTGCCTTAGTTCCCTATTTAGGAAACCAAGGAGCACAAAACCCAGTTAAAACATGTAACCTCTGCTGTGGCTGCTTCTCACGCCTGCTGTCTCTAATCATCTCTGAACCTGACCCGATGTTGCACTTTGGTGCATAATACAAGATATCTGGTCCATTCAAACTTGGTGTAATTTTAAAGACGTGTTTTGTAGGTTAAATTGCATCAACTTCCTTTGCTCAGCCTGTGACACGGCAAAGCCTCTGGCACACAAAGCGACCCTCTCCGTGGAAGAGGACACCCACTTTTCGTGGCTCTTTCTACCCCTAGGGAGCTGTGGAGCTGGGTGAAATGAGAACGAAAGAGGTACGAGCTGGAGAAGAACTTGCTGGAATTGGAGACACCGTGTCCGTTTTTCTTCTTTTCATGCTTTAATGGAATAGTAAGTAGATACTGAGAAGTTTCAAGTCTGCGGCGAGCTCTGACACGTGTGCTAAGTAAGACCTCACCGTTGGCTGGCGGCTCCGGCTGCGGATGGCCTGGGATGGGAGGCGCTCTCTGACGCGCACCGTGTGAGCTGCCCATCCGTCCCCCACTCCCTCGCGGGCTGCGGAGTAACCAGGAATGGAACAGACGGATGGATCCAGACATAACCCCAGCTCGCTCTTCGGCGTTTTGGCCGGTCTACTGGGTTTGCGTTGTTGCTGCTGTTTGGATTATGGAAACGTGCTGTTTTCCAACAACACGATACCTTCAAGGGAGCCCACTCGGTTAGATATTTTTCCCTGCGCTCACCCAGCCTCCTCATGTCCTCGCAACTTTCCCAGCCCCTGAGATATTCTGACTCTCCTCCTCTTGAATCGGGTGTTCGGTCGCATGAGAAACAATCTAGCCGTTTTAGAGATGTATAAGAAACATATCTTTGCTCAAAAACAATCTTCTGTGTATGCATGCTGGGCAGCTGAAATCCTAACATTTGAAGTTATCCCATAGAAACACAAGTTTATAATAATAAAAGCCATTGTCTCAATAATTATAAACTATAGTTATAAGATAATAATTTAAAACATGACACATTCATGTGAATTAGGTTGAAACCAACGATCCCTGAGCCTGCCGCGCCTCAGGCTGTGAGGCCGAAGGGTGGCTGGCTGCGCTTTCGGGGTCCTCCACCCGCACCCTCGTCGAGGATTTTGAGGCGCTCAGAACCCGGGCCGGCCCTGGACCTGGGCGTGAGCGGAGCCATCTCCCGCGTTCGCTGCCCCGCGCCCTTCAGAGCGCCTGCCTCCTCCTCGCCTTCTCCCCCTGCTTGAGCCCCTCTGCGTGGCTGTCTGCGCTGCGCTGTCATCGGAGGCACGCTGCTGAGGGCCTCTGCGCCTGTGCTTTTCCCTAAAATTCCCATTAGAGTAAAGGGAATTTAAGGTTGTGTCTATGATGTGGAGACTAGGTAAAAGAATAAACACGTGGCTAATACGTATGACCTTCATGCTCATGAATTAGAAAATGTTAATTCTTCACTTAAGTTTTTATAGTTAAGCTTATTTAATTGGTGTCTATTTCTTTAACACAGTTATTTGAAACTTTCAGGAAAGAGGTAAAGAAATTGCTCTGCTGACCCAAGCAGGCACAGTTTAGACTTGCAATCTCCGCGCGCAGAGTGCTGTGACACGGGGCGGCAGTGCCCCAGCACCAACGCTAGGTGGCCCCATTGGTGATTTATAGCTGGTCAGCCTTGGGTCCTGTAGGCACTTTGCAAATATTTAGCACCCAGTTACCCTCATACCTTCTTTTCCCCCTAAACAAAAGGCAGGAAATGATCACAGTTTTCAATATAGGTTTAACGGGAATCAAAAAGTGCCTGTTCACCGAGGACATCATGTTCCTGGACAACCGCACTTATCACTCTGCCCTGAATGGAGACTTTTACTAAAGGCACCAGCCGGCGTGAGCCTCCCCTCCGCATGAGGCCCTTCCCGTCTTCTGCACGGCCTCCGCGTCCACGTGTGCTTCTCTCGCACGGGGTCTCTCCAGCGCGCTTCCCAGCACAGCGAGGCCTTTCCTTAAACTAATAGGCCTGAGCTAGCTTCTGCCGGGGCCTTCAGGGTCTCCCTTACCTTTCCCACTGTTCACAGAGCATGTGAGTTACACAGACGAGAGGCTTTCGTTTTGGCGTCCTGGGCGCGCGCCGAACGCATTCCGACCCTCTTCCCCTTGTCACCTCCCTGCTTTTCCTCCTGTTCTCCTCTCTGGTAGGCCCCTTCTTCGTCGTGTGCTCTCTCCCCGTCCGTCTCTCGCTCTCGCTCTTTTTTCTCCTCCTCTCCCTCTCTCTCCCTCCTTTCCTCTTCCTCTTCCTCCCTCTCCCTCTCTCTCTCCCTCTCTCTCCCTCTCCCTCTGTCTCTTTCTCACTTTCTCTCTCTCTCTCGGTCTCTCTCTCTCCTAATTTCTTCATAGAAAGGAAAATATGTAGAATGTGTCTTTCCGAGTCCAGCTTCTTGCACGTAACACGCTGGTCTCCAGCGCCACCCATTCCCCTGGACACACAGGACTGCGTCCTGCTCTTCGGGCAGAGCTTGTGGTTTCTCTCATTGTTTCTGAGGAGCTGAACTTTGAACCAGACCGGCCTATGTCCCGTGTCAGGTCCGCAGCTCTGCCAGTTTGAAGTCAGCACATCTTCCTCAGCTCTTTCTTGCAAGTCGGACTCCTCCTCCTGCCTTAAGCCCACAGGCAATACTTAATTATATTGTAACAATAACTGTAATTACCTTTCACCTTCTGTGGGCGGTCAAATTAGAAGTCTCCAAGGGAGAGTCTCCACTGCTGAGGACGCTGCACAGTTTAATGGCCTTGTTGAGAACACAATGAGACAGTTGTGGAGGAAGGCTGACACCTGGGCAAGTCCAAGCTGTCATCAGCTTGGCTTTCGTAGATAATATTGAAATCTAGTTCTGTAAAGCTGTAAAACATTAACTAAAACCAGTGAAACTACTTTACAGTAACACTGTCTCTCAGAGCCCAAACCTTGGAGTAACCCCAGCCTTCCCCAGGTCACACATGTCCAGGCTACACAGAACCAAGAGCACAGGGTAGCTGAGGGGAGATGCTCCTTCAATCTACACCCACTGCTGTGTATTCTATTCAAAGTTCCATGGACATGGGCTGCAGATATAGCTCAGTGGCACAGCACTACCTGGCAAGTGCCAGGTCCTGAGTTCAAGGCCTGGTAACAGAAAAGAAAAACAAGCTTCATGGACTTGTAAGCATTTTGAATACAACAGCTAGGTTATAATCAACATAGTTAAAATGGTCAGATATGGACAAGTCTGGGTTTGGTTTATTCCTTCATATGAAAATTGCTTGTGTTATGTAGGTTGAATGGAGGAGAAAGATGCAGGCAGATACACAATGGTGAATTAATGAGTAAACCGTTTTAAAAGGCTTATATAGATGTTCTCACCCTATTTTTCCATCTCTTTTTCATTCATGCTTGTCAGAAGAATAACATCAAATATTCAATCTATAGGACTCTGTGTGCTCAACCCCCTGGGGGAAAACCATACTCGTGCAGGCTGACACTCAATAACTAATCTGTCTTAAACAATCTGGCAGGATTTTAACTCCATCTGAATCTTCACAAGACCCAGCCTTTCCAGAAGTCTTTAGATGAACTCACAATAGCTTAAGTCTCCAAAGTGCAACCAATGAGCTTTGGGCCCATAAGCTTTGTCTTCCTTTCCCATGTGCACACGAAAAATGTAGCCCGTTTATACCACTGGATATGATAATAATGGTGGCTGGTGTTTACTGATTCTCAATATGATAAACACATATCCTCATAACTTAAACACTTTTTATCATGACAAAATATCCATATTAAAATTGTGTTCATAAAAGAAGTCTCATTTCATAATACTCTTACCACATGTGATACGATCTGAGACTTCCCATCATTCTCTTTTTTCTCTTTCCTCAGTATGTTCCTTGATACATATTAAAAAGCCCCTATCTACAGGATACCGTGTGGTGTCTCAGTACATCTATGCATTGTGTAATAGCTAACCGTCACTTTGAGAAACATGTTGATTTGTATAGCAAAAGGTTAAGTGACATGAAGGTCTAAGTAGGTGCAGAACTACATCATCCTGTACTACACTGGTGTCTCCTACTATATAAGGTTAAATGAGGAATATTTCCTATGATGATATTTCTTAACTATATATGAATTTTCTTATGAAAAATGTCAAAGTCATCAGGTGTCCTTTGGGGAGTGGCCAACACAAAACCATGACGGCTGGGTGCTGGTGCTCTAGAGCAGACCACAGAGGCGGCAGGGCCAGAAGGTCAGAATGACCAGAGGAGCCGCAGGATGTGAGGACGTCGGATCTAGTGTGAGTTGGGAATCTTGGACTTGGACTGCAGGTGCCAGGGTGGCCTGGCTCAGCAGGGAAGCTGGGCTGGCTCAGGGGAGGAAGTGGCTCGAGAGTGCATCAGAAAGGACATGACTGGGACTGGTCCTGATGAGTGTCCAGATGCTTAACCCAAGAGACATCAGCCAATAGGTCTCAGCTGAAGGAAGCTCCAGACAGTGTAATGATGGGTCACTAGCTGGACAACAGGGTTACAATTCTGAGGTTATTATTTTCACACTGTGAAATATATATGAGTTACCTGCTGAGTCTGTTTAAAACTGAAAATCTTGAGTGTCACACCCAGATATTGGGCTTATCTGGGGACCCAAGATTTCACATTGAAATAAGGGCACAATTATGAATTGAGAAACACTGGTTTAATATTTGGAGCAAGGTTTCAGTGGAGATAGGGAAACACAAATCACTGTACAGACACATCACAGGGACTTGTTCTACTGAATACATTTTTTTTAAAGGCCAAACTCATGTTCTCAAGGTTTACCAGGCAGATGGAATGCTGGTCAATTTTTGTGAAGTGGATCCTCCAGAAAAATCCTCTATGGCCAAGAATCCTCCATAGCCCATAAAGGTTAAAACTGGATCAGAAGTTTGTCCACTTTGCTAGGCGGTCAGTAGTGGCACGGCTATCAACACAAACAAGTCTTGTGAAAGCCAGTAAGAAGGGCTGTACGGAGCACAGAATAACATTTAAAGAAAACACCAAGGTGTGAATAGGACACAATTAGATCTCTCTGGGGCTGGAAGGACAAGGGTGTCAGCTGCTTTGGTTTGTGCACCACGATGAAACAAACTTCGGTTCTCAGTATCTCTCACTTGTGTATGTTCTACCTATGTGAAACTTCAACATTACCAACAATCATCTTCAACAAACACATTGTGCTTTGTCCTACCCTTGCTATGTGGTGGCATTTGGTCATTAAAGTTGACAGCAAATGTCTTGGATTGTGTAGTTGTCTAGGAAGCCCTTAAAGGGATCATAGAAGACTTGGCATCAGACTTGAATTCGAACTCCCTCTGACCCATTTCACTTACTGGACTTGGACAGGTTGGTTGTTTGAACTGGACAGGCCAAAATTTTCATAGGTAAAATAAAAATAATAATACCAACTCTTCACATAATGTGTTAACAATTATTGTGAGAAACATTTTGCTTATTTCTTTTCTTGAATCAAGTGCTCAATAAAGATTAGGTATGATTATTATACTGTGAGTATGCTTTTAAAAGTAATGTGAAACTAAAGCAGAAGACAATTAGTATTTATCTAGTCTCTGTTCTGGCTTTAGCACTGTATTAGGCTGACCATACAAGAGAGAGGGAGAGACAGAGAGAAAGAGACAGAGACAGAGACAGCAAAGAATTGCTCATATACCCATGTGATTTTTCATTCATACTACCACTTCCTTTTAGTTCATAGAAAAGAAGTTTTGTGCTACTCTGTGTTTGCTCGTTACTGTTCTCCAGCATGATGCCCTTTTCCCCTTCCACTTGCCCTCGTGTCTTCACAAGCTGAGATATCAGTGGGGGGAGCATCCCACTACTTCTGTCCCGACAGCCTAACAAAGTGAAAAGAAAGTGTCTTCCCATTTCTCAGCTCTGCATGAGGAAAATCTAAAATATCAGGACATAAGTTTTATAAGAAAGCATGGCTCAACAGAACCAAACTGATAACTAACATTCTAACTTATTTCCATAATTAAATAAAGTATTACCTAAGCATGAATGTTTGGAAGCATTACTATAATCCTGAAGGGTCTCTCGCTGAATAGGTTTCTCAGAGGAGTCATAATTGAAATTGGTATACTTAGTCTACCTAGCTTTTCTTGGCATTGCTGAAAATACAAAAAGATTGTTTAACTGTTCTCTTGTTGGGAAGGACCAGAACTTCAAATTCAACTTTGAGGTTTGCCCACATCTGGCCAGAGTTCCTTGAAGCTCGTATCAGTGTAACACGTACAAGTGGGACTTTAGAATTCTCCTTTTGATTCTTCTCAGCACAGTACGGGAACCGATACTTCTTACACTCCTCCTTTTCAAGCTCTTCTCTTCAAGACTGTGCAAGTGCTCTGGGTGTGGTTTTAACGACGATTTCAAAAGCTTGGAGTTTGGAGCCAAGATAGAAAGAAGCATAGCTTGTAGTTTGGCTTTTCTGCTTGCTTATAAAGGAATGAAAGACAGATGCCAATTTCAATGAATTTAAGCCCAAAGACTCTTGCAAAATACATGATAAATGCCTGCTTTATTTGAAGTATTTTGTAGTATGTGCTAACATGTTAATTTTAGTTTCATAAACTTAGGAAAGCCAACCTTATTTTCTCTGAAATTTTATGAAGTTAATATGAGAAATTCCCAGGGACTTTTTTACAGGTCAGTCAGAGTTATTTATTCTAAATATTTTTTCAAGTAGAAAGACTCAATTGTTGAATGTTTTTGTTTTCTGTCTCTCTTTGGCATGAATTAAACTCTGTTAGATATTTTTATCCCAGGATTCTTGGCACTCATTGCTAGGAAAGGTTGAGTTTCATATGTAGATGACAAAACTTCATATTATTTCTTCTTTCATGAGGACCTGAAGCCAGAGCAATCCAGCAATCCACAGCACGGTTTTGTCTTCTCCCTCTTCCTCTCAGTTTAAAATTGAACTTGGCACGCTAATAGAAAATAGCAACGATGTTAAATTCCTTAGAAAGCGTTCTCACATCTTTTGAATCAAAGCTCTGCTTTCCACAAGCTCAGTACGATGACTGTGGCTGGCACTGAATCGACGTATTGAATGCCGGAGCCCTTTTCCATAGCACAGACACAGCACGCACAGCCGGTCCTCCATCACGCCCTCCTACGGAGGTGGCAGAAACCAAATTCACAGCAAACCTCCTCCAGCAATTTTTGAGTTTCTACATTCATGTAATCTTTGCCCTCTCTTTCCTTGTTGTCACAAAGTGATTGCTGTCGGTTACGAACACCAAAGAAAGCAGACTGCAGCACTTTGCCCATGTAGCTGCTGAGGGAGCACCTACAGAACAATAATGGTGTCGCAGTCCATCCCTGCCGACCTAAGGTAGGAGATAGATCCATACACATGCCAGTTGTACCAGGTTCGACCTACTGCTCAAAACGAGGAGCAGCCTCAGGAGACACCCTACGACACTGAACAGATAATGTGCATTTTTTCTTTTTGGCATGTCTTATTTTATTTTTTACACCCGTGTAAGTTTGTAGTATATAATATTTCCCTTCCTTGTGGGAAATGTGATGACATGCATTATTCAGTTTACTTTCTTCTTTCACTTTTCCGTTCCCTCCTCCCCCTTTGTCCATCTCTTGACCCCCTTTTATGTACATTTTCAAAACAATGTTCACAGTCCTTGTGAGGGGTTGGTGCACAGTCAGAACATATCTTCAAACACTTTTTCATCCCTTTCTTTCCTCTTTCTCACCTATTGATCCTTTTTCCCTTAGAGAAAGATCCAGCTCCCTACTTCCTATTCTCCTTGTCTATATTTATTTTATTTATTTAGACTTCAGGTCTCTTATACAAGACAAATCTTGTGATATTTAAGCTTCAGTGCCTGACTCATTTCTCTACTCATAGAATTGTTCAAACAAGTATTTATAGAGAGATTCTTGACCCAGAAGATATATTTTTTTAAGGCAGGCTCATTCCTTTGTGGGCAAATAATTACATTTCAGGACAAGCATTAATAGTTAAGATCTGCAAAGACATGTTTAAAATTTTATCTCAGATGCAGTAAAACCAGTCCTCTTATAGCTACATGAAGTTATTCTGGACTGGAGCCTCTTGTTCAGTTCCAAGGTAGATTATGTGCTTTGTTGAGATGCTGACAGGCATTTGCATATTAAAGTGAAAATATGCACCAAGGACATCATGGATAAAAAAGAGAAATTTTTGCTTCAATGCCTTCCTTTCACTTAATAGACTGAGTTGCAGCCTTTTCACTAGCAAAACTTTCCAAAGAGGATTAAAAAGTGTGTTAGATTTTATGTAATTATATAATGAAAGTCACAGAACTAAGTAAGTTTGAATTACTTTGAGTTGGAAATGTACATTGGAAATCTATGGTTTGTTATAAAACTCTCTAGTTTTAGTTCTTTTTTTCTTTCAGATGTATTTTATGATAAATTTCATTCATTACTGGGGTAACCCATGATATAATGTTTCTGAAACATGCATAATCATGTTTGCAGTCTGATCCATTGGAGGATCACACTTCCTAGGCATGAGCGAAATGATGTCTAGAGAAGCGGAGGGGAGGCCAGGTCTGAGACCTGAGACTCCTCTCCTCACGAAACCGGTGAAGCAGGGGAACATGTTTCCAAGCAGACTTGAAGCTTACCATAAGCTACTGTTTCTTTCAATCAGTAATGCACAGAATATGGGATATATTATTGGTAAGAAAGTACAGTGTGATTGCTGTTGTACGAAGGAATGACCAGACTGAAAAGTTTGGTTTCCAAGAAATCTGTAGCTGCTCTTTGAGCGATAATAGCAGAGTGAGTTCGTTTCTGTCCATCTGAGAGTAATTGCCCAACAAATTCCTTGATGTGGAAGAATGTGAGGATCTCTGAAGGTTGTCTGTAATGCAAGACTTACTGGGAAACCTTTGAGTGGAAGAGAATTGCTCAGTTATCCAGGGAAAATGGAACAGGGAGTTCACTGAAGTTATTCGAAGTAGAAAAATGTGGAGCGGGAGCACTGCTGTGAGACCCAGCGGGAACAGGCAAAGGCAAGGGCCAGCTTTGGGCCTAAGACTTCAGTGGGTAGATGCAAGATCTAATGGCATAATATGGGCAGAAGTGGCACAGGAATTTGGGGTTAGATTTGGCCTTGAATATGAGATTTACCATATGATTTTTCAACAAATACTGCATTGCTTATATTGTCTTAGTCTCCATAAATTAAAATGAAATGCTTCCTATTTCCTAGTATCATAATGAAAATAAAATGATAAAATATGAAAAAAGTGATCATACTCATTCATCTGCGAACAGCACGGGTTTGATAAATGCTGGTTACCTTGAGATGTATTTTTTTCTTAATTATCTGTCTTTGTATTTTGTTTGGATTATTAATACCCACCAGCCTCTATTTTTGATTTATTACATATCCACAAGTTGTGTTGACAAATGAAGCTAAATTGTTTATAGTCCTATTTTAATTAATTTTATGTTATTTCTAACTAAGCATTCTACTACTGAGGTATGACCTCAATTCTTGTTATTTCTGTAATATTGTTGATAAACCTGATACGGTTTTTGTCTGTTTTTAGAAAATTTCATGTTATCACTTAATGTTTTACATTTCATTAATGATAACATATCTTCAGTTAATATCTTTTCTGAATGTAGTAAAGAGTTCATTACTTTTTACTTCCTATGAAAAACTTTAACATGCCTGGCATGGCGGCACATGAATGCCTGTAATACCAGCACTTGAGAGGCTGAGGCAGGAAGATCACTGCAAGTTTGAGGCCAGGCTGGGCTACCAAGTGAGCTCAAGACCAGCCTGAACTACATAGTAAGACCCTGTCTCAAAGAAGAAAAAAAAAAAAAGAGAGAGAGAGAGAAAAAAAAACTTTAACATTATCAAAATAAAAGGGTTCTGGAATGAAATCCCATGATATTAATATTTATACTGACTTTATCCTACCAATAGGAACTTTTTGTGATATGACTTAGTCTGTAATTTCTAATAGAAAATCTCAAAAGGTATTCATTCAAATAAAAGTGATAGAGTGTAGAGAACTGTACTTTCAAAGAAATGGAAAATTACATGGTGGGAAGCAGAGGAAAGTGATTAAATTTCTCACCGTGTCTAGGAAGTCCTCTCTTTTGCACAGTCCATGTGGATGGACTTGGATATCCAGCCAGCTCTGGTCCTTCCCATGGAGCCCATCAGCTGTGAGCAGGATGCCACGCAGCAGGATGCCACACTGCTGCACAGTCACAAATGAGTGGCTAACCATTTCTTATTTCTTTTTCTCTCTTTACTTCCTTTGGCACAATGTATTCCAACTGCAAGTTTTGCTTCATTTATTTATTCATGGAATATCTAGTATGTAGCTGCTGTAAAGCTATTTTCTCAAGAATTTTTCAGTTGAATAGGGTCACTGTGTAATAATGGAAAGTATAGAGTGTAAATTCTTCAAGAAATTTACAAAGTAAGAAGTTAGATGAAAGAGAGAGTACAGTAAGAATTTTCAGATGTGGTAGCATTTGGATGTGCCTCAAAAAATAGGTAAGACTTGATAAATGAAGAAAATAAAGCAGATGTTTGGCAAATTCGTGTGACTGCATAGAAAAGAGGAATACATGATGTCCTTTCTGAGCAAAACCTGACCCAGGTTAGCCAGTGCCCACAGGCACAAGGAGAGGAATACAAGGACGTAACTTTGAGTAACTGAAACTGTGGTCTGTTCCTGAAGATCTTTAATATCAGCTTATGAATTTGCATATAAACTAGAATAAAACGCAAAGCCATCTACACTGTTTCAGCATAATGTTGAGGTAACCAAATCATGCCATTTCCAGGTTGGAGAGAGAGAGGTTTAATAGCATCTACAGCCTTCCCGTAGTGGGAAGATAGGTGGCTCTCCATAGGGCAGAAAACAGCAGAGTAGCTTACTATATGGAACATAATCAAAACTGCATATATTTGATAAAAGCTGTGTGCTCCCCATGGTGGAAAAAAGTGACTTGAGGGCAATGGGCCCAAAGGCCATTGTGTTTGTCTATTTTGTGTTACTGTAGTTAAATATCGGAAGCTGTGTAACATTGGGATCAAAAGAGTTATCTAGCTGATAGCTTTGCATGTTAAACATCCAGTGTGGATGAAGGCTCTGTGGTGAGGGCTCCCTCTTGTCTTCACAATCTCATGGCAGATAGCAATGGCAGGAGTGTGGGGGACAGGAAGAGGCTGCCCATCAAAACAGGAAGCCGGAAACATCCTAGGCTCCCACTTTCGGACCAGTGGACTAAAGACACCTGCTCAGCTCCAGCTACTCCTGAGGCTCCCAACAGGACCCTTTGGGAGGAAAACATGATCCCAGCCAACCATAGCAGGAACACAGAAACCTTCCTCACCTGAGGGCCGTGGAACCAGTATACTAAGACAACGTTCTCATTTTTAAAACAAGTTCAGAGGGAGAAGGAAGAAGGCGGTGTGTGGAAGGAAGTGGTAATACCTTATGAATGAACAGAAACCCTCCCTACAACTTATGATGTGCTGCCATACACTCTGCCCCTCCACTGCGTGTGACTGGTACAAAAGCGAGTGCTCCTGCTCCAGAAGCCCTCAGAGTCGTTCTTGTCACCACACTAGAAATATCTGCTAAAGTGGGATAAAACAAACTTCCATAAAGGGCACTATGAAGGACTAAAAGGGTAAAGAATTCAATTATAGAAAGTGAAGGTTACAAAGGTGCTGGTTTAATCTTAGAAGATTCTAAATGGTGGGAACCTCACGCCCGCAGACTCTCCCTTGTGTACCAGAGTGAACAGCGCAGCTGTCCCTACCGAGCGGTGAAGAGGAAGGACTGGGATGAGACAGAAGCGCGACCTGCGATGAGGCAGAAGCGCGACCTGCGGACGGAGCGCTCTCCGCTTCGTGGTGTCAGGAGGCCCGCGACAGTAAGAGCCGCACAGAGAATGTCGGGTAAAAGTCATAAGGCACCACTGGTCAGTTCTGGTTTTTCAGTGAGGGAGCTGCCGCCGTCTCATCTTTCCTGGACTCCCTCTGCCTAGAGGGAAGAACGGACAAACCGCCAGAGGAGAGTGCCGGCCCTGCTCCCGGCCTTCCACTGGGCAGCTCGCAGAGCTCTTCCACCCTTGGCTCACAGTTACTCCTGTTCCTGATGTGAAATGTGAAAATAAACACAAGATGAGCAAACGTTTCCAAGGTCAGTGCTCCTTCTGTCTAACTGTTCTCAAGTATTTGTTCAGTGGACATTTATGGAGTCTCTGCTGTGTGCTCTGGACCCCTGAACAGAGCAACAGTCTCCTGACGTTGTAGGGTTTATGTGCTAACACACAAGTCCGCCTACAGTCAAATGTGTTAGGAAAAACTGCTGTGAAGAAATACAAAGCAGGGTGAGGAGGAGACAAGATGAAGGATGTAGCAGTGGTGCTGTTATCAGTGCTCTACGCAGAACGAGTGCCCCGTGAGGTGGTGACGTCCCAGAGGTGCGGAAGGGGAGCAGCACCAAGCCGAGGAGGCCTCCCAAGCAGACAGACAGAAAGGTTCAAGGCACGGGCGGGCACAGAGAGGAGCTGGAGGTCTTTGGGAAACAACACCTGTGGCCTGTGAAGAATTGGCCACGTGGATTTGTGACCAATCAGAGGTGGTCCCAGCCCCAGTAGCTACAGAGATGATTATTGAAGCCACGGCTCTATCTCCTAGAAAAGGAGAGATGCAAATATTTAGAAGACAAGGGAAGGGGGATGTATTGGCAACAAAGATCCAGTGAAAACTGAGATCCTTGGGGTGAAATCTGGGAGGATCTGTGGTACATAGGACAGGGAAACTCTCTGGGAAGAAAGACCTGGGCAAGCCTGTTGACTGTAGCCGAGACATAGGATGAGCTCCCTGGCATCCACCTGTGGGCCTGCATTATGGGAGGTGGAGACCAGGGTTCCCAGCCTCCTTGGGCAACTGAGCAACTCAGAGAGACTGTATCTGTGATGTAGTTCAGTCCATGTGAAATGATGGGGTTTGGTGCCAGTACAGAGAAGAGGAGGAGGGTCAAAAGATACCTGTCACATGGATCAGGGTGGAGGTCATCACGGTGGCAGCTTGCCAGAAATTAAAGGTTGGTTTTGAAGCATATAGCACTGGCTACAGCTAGCTATCCACAGGTTTTAAAAAGTGGACCAAACCTAAGTTTCAGATCTTCTATGACAATTATCTCAAAAATTATAATGAATTTAAATGTGAAACATAAAACTCTTAAGCTTTTAGAGAGAAACATAGGAGAACATCTTTAGGGTCTGTATTAAGCAAGGAGTTCTTAGATTTGACAGAAAGCATAATCCACAAATAAAAAAAATTAACAAGTGGTCCTCATTAAAATTAAAAATTGTGTTGCTTGAAGGACCCCATTAAAAACTAAACAGTGGGAGAAAATATGGTAAGACAGGTGCCGGAAGACTTATATCTAGAATACATACAGAATTTTCGAAGCTAAATAGTAAAAAACAAAAGGCCAAATGAAAATTTTCAGAGGTGTGTCTCAACAGTGGGAAGCTGCAGACGTGATAGGGGTAGCCAAGCCCATAGAATCTCTTTCATTATCATTGTCATCAACTGTCTGGGGCCCTGGGGTACAGCTCAGAGGTGCAGACACCTGAACACCAGCACTGAAAAATGTCAGTACCCATCTGGAAAACCCAAAGTTAAAACATAATGAGGGCTCACGATACATCCACTCAAACTAATGTTTTAGCATTCATAGTTAGACTTTTCATCAACCAATTAGGTACCAAGTATTTATTAGCGTCAGTTTACTGTCCAGTCTTGTGTAAAATTCCTATGGTCAGAAAAAATGAGCTTTGATCTGAACCCTCATGTTTAATATATAACATTTTAAAAAACATATTATTATAGTGAAATTATTTTAATTATCAAATTACCTCTATGCAAATCACATTTTCTTGAAAAACTGCAAAAAGGAGAATTTAGAAATATTTCAAGATAGCTACACATTTATCTGGGTTATGTGTCAACATTTTTCCCTGTTTAGAAAAGTAGAAAACAAATATAACAAGTCAGTACAGTCCAATGTCAGGAAACCATCCCACAGACCCCACCGTGGTGACGCCTCTGCGAATGCCTCCTGGGTCGCAGGAACAAAGTGTAGACATTTTGCCATTGTCTTTTCAAAATTTCACAACTTATAATAGTTATTTTTGTTTGTATTATTTTGACACCATGTCAAAATTTAGAAAAGTATAAACAATAACATGATGTGCTCCTACTGATTAGTCTGAGTATTTAATTTTTTGTCAGATTTTCTTTACATATTTTAATTTTTAAAGAAAACTTTGAAGATTCCTTTGAAGATGACTATGCTCACCTCTCTAGTTCATTCTTCTTTCCTTTCTGTCCACACATGGCAGTTGTCCTGTGTTTCGAGTTTATCATTATCTTGCATGTTCTAACACACGCATCGTATGTGTGTATGTTCACCTAGCTAATAGGGTCAGCTTTGGAACAACCACTTGCATGGCTTTAAACTTTATCTACAGCAACAATAAAACAAGTTTTATACTTAAAATTATGTGTAATTCATCTCCTCTCATAAAGATGACTTCAGATGCTTACAGACCTGTTAGTATACAGCATTATACTTCTAGAGAATTACATTACAGTGGACGGAGAATCTACTGAGAGTGGGACTCAGGTTATTTGTTCTTTATACAATAAACTTGTCATAAAAGTTTTGCTCTAATTCATTAGTTTTTGATGTCATAGTAGTCTTTATTCTCAATATACGATTTTTTCATTTCCTCCTAATAGATATTCAGGTTCCAATATGGGCTTCATGGATGCACTGCCTGACCAGCTACATACAGTCTATAAATTTGGAATTTGCGAATTTCCCAATGTACAGAATGCTTCTCAGAAATGATTCTACTAATGAAAGCCTCACCGACAATGTCTGAGCATTCCCTCGAGACTGATGTGGTAAAACATTTCATTTGCACTAATTGGGTAGGTTCACATGTGATTTTATCATATGTGATTTTTTCCTGTTTCTTGTTATATTTTTTGTCCATTCATGTTTTCTCTTCCCTGCATTATCTCTTAAGCCTGACTCTTTTAGTTTTTATACACTCTTAAAAAATGATATAAAGGCACATGTTGATTTTTGTCCAAAATATTTATGTTAAGCAATATTTATGAGTATTTTTGTAGTTCTCAGACATGGCTTGCACATTCCCTGTATTACTTTATATGTGGACAGTTAAGTCATGTGTAAATAAGGAGAAATTTATAACTAAGTTTCTTCTTTTATTTCACCATCTGTGACACATAACTCCTGATGAATGGGAGTAATTTTAATTGGCACCCCTGTTATACTTCTTAATTTACTACAATATACAAAGTTTTACCATTGTTCATATGCAAAATAAAGCAAATGAGAAATCTAGCATTGAGAAATTATGAAAGACATTTTAATCCATATTTGAGGGAAAGTGAAATGTTCAGGAATATACCAGAAAAACATATGGGCGGACACAGAGATTGTGCAGATAAAGCGGGAGCCAGGGGGACTCCAGAGCCACATTGCTTGGACTTGGATTTTGGTTTTTCTTCCCGTGTAACCTTGAGCAAGTCACATAACTGTCTTCAGCTCAGCTTTTCTAACTTACAATGTAAGAAGGCAGTGTTTTCTGTCATCTACCTTTTGACAGGGTCAAAGTTTAATGTGAATTTGACTCCATATAAAATGTTCAAAAATATGTTATTGGGGAAAATATGATGCATGTAGAGAGACTTTACATGAACAATTAGAATAACTATGAACTGAATACTTGTCACACCCCACCCATCCTCATAAATGCTCTGTCCAGCATCTTAATTCTCACAGCGACATTGAAAAGATAAGTAATTAATCAGAGAAGAAACATCAACTTTATTTAAGAGCTGTACAGAGAAAAACATCATGAATAATGGTAGCAATTTATGAAAGGCCATCTGAGGTTAAAACCTGGGAGCCAGAAAGAAAAATCTAGGTATGATCCATGCTAAGCTTAAAGATTCAGAGAGATAAAATAATGAATAATCAAAATATCTTAGGAAAATGTGATCTCAAAATAGCTTACAGGATGGACAAGGGTGTAGTGAAGCCAAGGAGAGACATGAAGTTTAGGAAAGCTTTTAAGATGATTAAGCGTGACTTAATAATACGCATTGTGTATGGCTTTTGGGCTCCTTTGAAAATAAAAGTTACAGGCATTATATGTGGTCTGAATTCCCTGTGTTGCCCATTGGCATTTGTGCATATAGTAGAGCTGGGGTCTTATAAGCAAAGTTTGAGAAACAAAAGCAATGCCTCTCTGGTGAGATGAGGTGTCTGGTCGCTGTCTCATCCGCTCGGGCCGCTCTGACAGTCACAGAGCCCAGGCGTCTTAAACAGGTCACTTTTCTTTGTCTGTCTGGAGGCCTGCTGACCAGTTCCTGGGAAAGGCCCTGTGTTCTGGCTCCAAGAGATGTCTTCTTGCTGCGGTGCCTCGGCAAGGCAGAGGAAGAGAGCTTGTCCTGTGAGGCTTTGTGAGACATGATGTCATCATATGTGATCTCATTTAACTTTTAAAAACATTAAGAGATGTATTAACACTCCAAATTTTTAGACTTAGAGAGGTCATGTCACTTGGTTGAGGTCAAAGAGTAGTGGAATAAATTTAACCCTAGGTCTTTTTGGCTCACTGGTCTTAAACATGGAGTTTATCTTGCCCTGTGCACAAGCAGAGGAGGGCACACTGGAAAGGGAGCACAGTGCGGGGCACGGCGGGGTGGGGGGCACTGCGGGGCGGGGGCACGGTGGGGCGGGGGGCACGGCAGGACCGGGGC
>PVLD010005037.1:21877-48956 GCA_004027595.1 Dinomys branickii | reverse complement strand
CTGTGGGGCACTGGAGGGCAGGGGCGAGCTCACTGACCCGCGCTGAGGGGGAGGAGACCCCTGCAGCAGAGTGGTGAACGATCCGTAGCACGGAGGTCCTCAGTGCCCTTGTGGTTTCCACCAGCTACTTGTGCCTGAGTCAGAACTGGTCACCTACACTTCGTTTCACGGTCTGGCCCATCTGAAAAATATCATCTGAAAAAGAGCATTTGTATGTTCCTGTATGTGAGAATTTCAGTGACATGAGAGAAGAATACTTCTTTATATTTGTTATATGTATGGTATTTTTAAAATGTTGTATGCAACCTGTGACCTCATAGATACAAAATTAATTATATTAAAGTTTAATTTTGTTATTGATCAATAATAAACATTACAGAGATACTTACCTAGTCATATTTTTATCTTCTAACATACTGGTAGATAACAGCTGTGCTCTCTACTTACATAGCTAATGAGGTCAGTATAAAAACTTGGCATATGTAGTTAGAGCCTGGGACCACAGGTTTGAGTTCTCATTGTACTCCAGTAAAAGAATGTGTCATGGTGGTAGATGGTACTGCCACCTGCAGTTCCCCTAAACTGATGTTCTTACCTGAAAATTGGGAGTACCAGCCCACAGCTGATCTGTAGTGGGTTTCAGAAACTTCCCATAGGAAATCCTTAAATATGGCTGCCTGGGCAGAATGACACTCAGCTGACCACGTGATGTTATACAGTCTATTCACTCTGCTTAAAGCAGTCTGTTCATTAATTTAGATTTAGTTTGTTCCATTGCATTTTGGGATCAATTGCTTGATATTATTGTTCAAAATATGCAAAAATAGTATCTAAATACATCTCATGGGATTTACTTATAATGCTCTTGTATGCTAAATATACTTTCACCTTTATTTCTCAATATTTCATGAAAATTAATTAGACTAATGAAGTTAAGATGTTTATGATGATGTCATATGAACAGCTTCATGTTTATTGAGAAGTTGCACCACACTAAATGAAGCAAAAACTAAATTAAGCCCTTTAACTAATGTTAACAATAACATTTGAAAATCTGTTCATGAGGCTGCTCCCCTGACCGCAGCAGAGACGCCTGGGGCCAGTAGCCGGCTGCTGTGGGCAGGCTGCACCACTCACTGCTTCCGAGCTCGGCCTGTCCCGCTGCTCCCCTTCGTTTTCAGTCCTCTGAGTGTCACCCAACCACAGCGTTGTCCAGCTCAGTTCTGAGGGGAGAGAACGCTGAGCAGTGAAAACTAAAGAAGGCAGTACCTTCAGTTCCTTCTACCCCACAACATGGTACAGAGATGAAATTACATTTTCCTTACATTTTAACAAAATATTAGTTCAGTGAGACTCATAATTTTGACACCAGTGGACCTAGTCCTAAGACTAATGACTTTTCCATGCATCACGTATGTGACCAAGATTTGATGAGGAAGTGAGAAATAAAGGAACCCAGGAACTGCTACATCATTCAGTGTCTCCACAGAGGTAATGCCCTAAGGCAGCCCTTCCCAAGCACCAGTAAGCTTGGGAACATTTTTATGAAAGGAGATCTTAGCTGTACGGTGGATACAGCATAAACACGGCATGGCTTAGCTTCCTGTTGTTGGGCACAGTAGCAGACACCCACAACCCAAAGGCAGAGAGGTTCAATTTGTTTACAGCTTTGGCCTGTGGCCAGTGGACTCTGAAACGGAGCCATCGGGGTGGAAAGGCTCAAGGGAGTGAAGCTGCTCCAAGAGACCCCAAGGCCTTGCCTCCATGATGCGCTCCTCCTCTAGGGCACGCCTAGCTGTGTGCTCCCCCAATCACTGTGGTGCATACCATAGCGAGTCAAGATGAAGTTGTACACTGACTGCCACAAACACCCACAGCATTTTGGTGGGAAAACTTAAGGGACCAGACATCTGTTCACTTGCTGGTTTTCTGCACTGTTCCCTAAAGAGGTAGACAAGCTAGGGGAAGCTCTTGCTGCACAATGGGTAAGCAACCCTGTTGTAAACTGAGACTTCTGAATATTTCTGACTATTAATCCTGATAAATCAAATTCATTGGATTAAGAAATGCCAGCGGACACCTGAAGCACACTCCTGTGTGTGTCTGTGTGGGTCACAGAGGCACACTGTTGGGTACTATATGATTCTGTCTGGGACTGTTTCTCTGCTCTGCTTCCTTCCCTCCATGAATGAAGCTGCTGTTCTCTGCCTCACACTTCCAGCGCGGTGCTTCTGTCCTGTAGCCAGCAGACTGTGAACTGGATCTTGGGAAACTGTAACCTGACCTAATGCTTTCCTCCTCTAAATTGTGTCAAATATTTTGTCCAGCAAGGGGAAAACTGACTAATATGACGCCAGAACACTAAACTCCTCTAAACTGGCAATGTGTCCAAAGGTCCAATACCTTCAGGCACCAGTGGGTACTAAAGGTGGAAAGTAATGGCCTCGAAGTGGTCACTGAATTGGAGTCAGAGCGTTTAGGTAGAATTGCCATGCCTTCCTTGCTAATAGCTTGTGCCTTGGTCTTAACCTTTCTGTCTTTGCAGCCTCTTCTTTATGAGTGAAGAAACTGATATCAGAAAGAACACTGGACTGTAAAGTATATATACGAATATATCTACACCTATATATAGAGAGGCAGAGAGAGAAAGACAGACAGACAGACAGAGTGAGTCCACCATAAAAATATGTGTGCACACTACAGCAGTTCTGCACACTAATAAATCTCTGGAAGCTGATGGCCACCACCTTGAGCATCTTTTGTAATTGTGGAGGATGAAGGTAACCTGTGTTAGTCTCATGAGGTCTTGATAAATTTAGTATTAAAATAGTTTTTCTTTTCCTAGTGCATATATTTTTTGGTGGACTTTCTATATATATAATTGAGATATGATGGAAAGATACAGTTGTTTAAATTTGAAAAATTTTCACACTAAAAGTCCCCTGTGTCTTTAGTTGTGCTGCCACGGCTGCGGCTGTGTCCTGAATGATGCACAATGTTACTGGTTTCTGGCGTTGGTGCCAGATCTGGTGAAGTCAGTGGATGAGGGCACACTGCCCTGCTCCGAAGGGCACTGGAGGGCCATTGGAAGTTGCAGTCACCATATTTGTGAAGACCGTCCTTTGAATCATTTCCATGTTACAACGGAACACATTCAAGCTCAAGCTTCAGATTTAATCTCTTTCTCTTTCCCAGTATGTATGGAAAGAGAATGAATGGACATATTTGTGATGGCTTCTTGTATACATTATGTATTGTATAAATGTGTACATAATTACACATACATACAGAGAATAAATGCGTTGCTCCTGACTATTCTGTTATAGCACTGAGATGAAGTTATGAATTGGAAACAGTTCATAATGAGCAGAATCTGGATGTGCAGTGAAGTTTGGAGGCAACAGCTGGCACTTCTTTCCTGACATGCTCCCTGCACGGGCCCAGGCCCCCGCCCCTGCCGCACTCATTTCTGTCTCCACGGCCTGCACTTCCTGTCTGGAGGCCACCTCAGTCCTCCCTCTGCCACCGCCCATTAAGCTGCAGGATCCTATTGCACAATGTGCTTCAGTGTCTCGCGGCCTTCATTTAGTACTAGTACATTGTTTACACTTCCTAGTTTGTTCGGGGCCCTTACAGAAGGACGCATTTGTGAAATTACTGTGGTAACTAGCAGACCAAACAAAAGCGGTGACACTGCCACAGCTCATGTGAGGCTGACCAAAACCCGCGGGGGGCTGCGCTTGCCTTACTCGTCTTCACTAGAACACAGTCCTCCCAGTGCACTTCCAGAGCACCCCTCTCCTGCCCTGTGTATTGCCACACCCAAGTCTGAGAACCCTCGGGGGGCGGCCTGGCAAGAGTACACTGCCTCCCAGCCCACCCAGGGTGTGAACCTGAAGCTGTAGCCCCCAGCCCCAGCACCTAGCACCCAGCGCCTAGCTCAGCTCCCTGCACAAGAAGAGGAGTCTTTATCCATCTGGGATGGACGGGGCCTTTTCCTGTGTCCTCATTTTGAAAACAAAGTCAGTTAAGACTTACTCCTAGTGATAGGGCAAAAGAGACTCCGTATTCTTTTTGTTAACTCCATACTAGGAGAGGTCACTTAAGTTCACTGAAGCTGTAGCAGACCCCACTCTTCACCCCCTCCCCTGGTTAGTTGTCAGCCCACTTAAAGGACAGCAGAGACATAAAATGGGAACAGAACAAACAGGACAGAGGGGCAAGTGGGCTAAAGGGTAAACTGCAATGGTCATCTGGAACCTGGCTGTCTGACAGCTTCTGGGAGAGGTGAACTTTGCGGTAATTGTGTGACATTCTTGTAAGGTTCCCAAAAATTAGGTAATGGTTACTATGGAAACCTAAGATGTACATAAACTAAAGGTGGGACCTAGATGGGGCTGACACCTTCTCTGGCTCCTGGTCAGAGACTGTCAGCCGGCTCTCCAATAGAGCTCTGCTCGTTCCCGCCTTTTGGCCTCTTCTCTTTGCCTGCCTCGTTGGACTCACTTGCTGTACCACTAGTTCTCTGTGAAGATGCGAGGGGGAAATGTGTGTAGAGAAAGCACACTGTGAACTGTCAAGTGCAGTAGAAAACAAGATATCATTAGTGCCTGGCAGCTGGCTGCGTGTTCGACGAGGTCTAGGGGAAAAGAAGAGCTTGATAACAGAGGAGTGTAGTTTAAGAGCTAGATATCACTGAGTGGTAGACCCCTTACCTAGCAGGCAGGAGGGCCTTGGTAAAACTTAAAATTAGTGACCACTCTTTTTGTTCAGTAAAGAACTTCTACCTGGTGCAACATTCACGCTATGGTGAGCATGAAAACTTTTGTTAACAGAAACTATATTTTAAAGTAGTGCTATAATTACACTAAATGTAATTACATTGAAATAATATGGTTAACACTTTCTTTCATACCAATGAAAACAACTTCTTAGATTTCATTCTTTTTTCTTTCAGAAAGGACTCTATATGTGTCTCCTAAGTTTAAAAAAATGTTTTGAAACATAATTTGCTAAGAATATTTCAGAGAAAAGTCTATTTTAAATTTTGAAATGCCTTTCATTGCATATCAACAGATAAATCTATGAAACAGCATATATTTAAAAAATACTCTGTAAGTGGTAATTTACTACAGTAATGTATTTTAGAATTTTATTCTCCTTCTTAAGACTGAAATTATTCTTGGTTATTTTTAAATTTTACCTTAACTATTGTAGCATTTCCTTTAATAATTTAGATTTTCATATTGAAAAATGACATCCAAAAATTTTTACATTGAAAAACAAATATTACTTCTCCTACTTTCACCATATCCCACACCACTTTATTAAAAATACGTGCGCTATTATCTGTCCGCAAAGTAAATCAGGCAGGAACCCTAATAAAGCTCATACTCTGCAGCCGTGACTCTCAGTTTTAACAATACCCTTTTAGATTTCTCGCCAGACTGGAAGGTCACTGTATTCCATTGAGGAAGTGAACCATGGGGGGAAAGTACTAATTTATTATGCTGAGTTAATAAAATTTTACAGAACAACATATTGCAGACAAAACTCTATACAATATTCTGAGACCAGATAGTCACAAATGAGCTCAAGCTTATACACAGAGATCTCATTAATTTGCAGATATGTAGTAAATTGAATAAATAAAAGAGGTGCCTTGTGTTTGAATAATGTAAGAGACTCCTACTTACTACATAATTCTAAGAATGTTTCTGGCAGAAGAAATAAGCATCTACATGGTATACAGCTACTTTAGCTGACCCTCTGGATGACTGTTGCCTGCCATAACATAGAACTTCAAAGTAGTCAAAAAAACGAAGAAAAACATCTCTTTGCGCTATCTCTATTAGAGCCTCTTTGCAAATAGAAAAGGCTACACAATTATGATTGTACATAACAGTTCAGAGGCCAAAAAAATAAATGAATGCTATGGTGAAGTTAGTATTTTCTAGTTTTGTGAGAACTGCTGTTACTGGTTGTTGAATAAACCAGAGGAAGAGACCTGTGAACCACAGTTAAGCACCAAGGAAAGTTTATACAGAGATCTGACTTTTGCTTGAGAAGGTTCCATTTTCTTGCCTCTCATTAAAGTGAAACCGTACTATAAAGCTTCTCGTAGAATAGCCACACTGACAAAGCTGAGGAAACGATGCACTGGTTAGCATTTTTCAATTATCGTTTTGCTAACCAATTAGTAAGAATCACCACTGCTGGAAAAAGAAAGTCTTACTCCCCAAACTATTTCCCCAGAAAAAGTAAACTATGTCCACATTATAGAATACCGCCTTCTCTTTCTAAAGCATTCTAATAGCCAACTCTAGGGCCAAGGGTACCGCTCAGGGGCACTAGGGCGTGCCTCGGCAAGCACAGGCTTCGGCATTCGACCCCTGATACAAAAAAAAAAAAAAAAAAAAAAAATTCTAGAGGCAACTGAATCAGTTAAATAATTTTATGCTTTTTAAAACTCAGTTTTTAATTTTTATGCACTTTTTTCTTTCTCTTTCCTGCCAGTTGGTTTTGGTCAAAGAAAAATCATAGTAAATTAGAAATAACAAAATAATAAATTCTAAAAACAAGCTAATTTAAGGTAAACATTTTGAAGTATCTAAATTCAAATCAAAGAGAGGGTTATTAAATGACTATGCCTCAATGAATCAAGGAAAAATGTCTGACTTCTAGGAAAAAAAGATATATGGACAAGATGATTTAAATTTTCTCATAATTTGGTGAATTTTTTTTTAATTTGAGGAAAAAAAATCATGACCTGAATTTCACTGTATTGTTTCCCCAGAATCAGGTGATTCCACATTAGTTAAACAATAATTAATAATAGGGTATATGCTATTGTGTTATCTGGGAGTACTAGGTTTGGGCACAAACGACAAGCTTCTGTTCTGTCCTGTACCAGGCATGGGTGTGCAGCTCTACACTTTAGGAGTCAGGGTGGCTCCAGGCTGTGTCTGGGAGAGGGGAGTCGGCTGCTCATCGCTGGTGCTTCCAGAAGCTCAGTAACTAAGAAAAATATTTCAATGCAGTATGTTATGTTTTACTTGCTCCAAAACTTTTATGAAGCTTATTTTAATTGTAAGGGAACCCTAAACTTAGCATGATCAAAACAGCAGCCAAAAGCCCAAACAACACAAAACACTGGCAGGGGAAGGATAAGCAATAGCTACACACCTCTATCGGCCCCTGACAGACTCCAGGTAGCACGGGGAAAACTAATTTGGCTCAGCCTTCATCTTGCTTCTCCTCCAGGCACTCTTCCTTCATTTATTTTCTTTTAACTGTATTTTTAATGGATACATAGAAGTACTGCATATAAACAGAGGACCATGTAATATTTTCATAGTGTATATATTGTATAGTTTTTGTGTTACTGGGAATTGAATCTGCACTTAGGTATATCCCTAGCTTTTTGTTTTATTACTGATTTTGTTTTTGTTACTTATTTTGTTTTGTAGTCTCACTAGTTTGCCAAGTTACCCAGGCTGGGTTCTAACTTGTGATTCTCCTGCCTCTGCCTTCCAGAGTGCTGAGATTACAGATTTGTACCACCAAACCCAACTGCATTGTGTACTATTTAAATCAGGTTAAACAAAGTAGTTTACATTAATTAAACATTTATCAATTCTTTACAGAGGAAACTTTGTAAATTCAATCTTCTATCTTTTTAAAATGTGCAGTAGCGAGTTACATATAGTTACCCTGATGTACAATTGCAGGCCAGACCCTCTCATTCCTATCTAACTATTGCTTTGTGCCTTACACGGTCTTGCTGTTGGGATGAAACACCCACACTCCCTACTGCAAAGCAGAGGGAGTTACACATGACTGTGGAGGGTCCAGTCCACGGTCGCTGGCTCCAAGGCAGAAACCCGTGGCAGAAAGGCTTCCTAGAGAGAAACTGCCTGATCACAGCAGCCAGGAGACAGAGAAGGACGAAAAGTGGGGGAAGAGGAACAGACCGCCAGGCTCTAGCCCTGGGGACCCTCGCCCTGACCAGGCCCATCTGCACATCCACCCAGGAGTTCATCACCATTTTTAATCCTGTATGCACAGTGCCCCACTTCAGCCCACCTCTGAATAGATGAGATTTTGGGGTCATATTGTCCAACAAACCATAACAGTGTGTGGTGATCAACTCCATTGACTGCTCTCTGTGGCCTCTGGCAGCCACCATTCTACCTTCACCTTCTGTGAGACGCGTGTTTATAGATTGCTTGTGTGATTGAGGTCAAATGGAGCTTGCCTTTCTGCACCTGGCTTATTCCACTTAACATAATCATCTCTAACTCAGTCCATGTTGCTCCTAATAGTCAAATAAATATTTTAAAGAACCAAAACCAGTGGAAAAAACCAGGATGATCACAATATCAAAACGTAAATGTCTCTGGCTGCACCATGGCTGGGTTGGGGTCCGTAACGATCTGTAAGTAAGTAATATCTAATTGCATTATGTTCATTTAAAAACACCTACATGGAGGAGTCATTGGCTATGCACATTTAACAAAAATTACCGAAAGAATCTGATTAATGCTACCAGCCAAACTTATTCGAAGGACTCACTACTGCTACATCTTTGTATAATTATTTGCAAATACAGAGTTCTATAAATGAAATATATTTAAAAACCAGGAAATTCTTCTTGCATACAGATCTGAACAGCTTTATATTCATAATTATTTATTTATCCAATTATTTAATAAGTGATCATATGTCATATTGAATGAAACTCTCTAGATATATACCTGGAGTTTAGGGAAAATCTTTGCCTTTTCTAAGACTACAACTGTGTTGAATAAAAAGATACACCAATGTTTTATCACAAAAAGACTGAGTTATAAGTGTTAAGCAAGTCAATTATTTGGAACTCAAAATACATTTTCTATCACAAAGATACAATTAGAAAGATAATTGTTTGCTGAAACTGTATGTTAAGGCCCACTAAGCAAAGTAGTATAAAATGGAAATCATGGTGTACCCTCCGTCTAGTGCTTCTTTATCTGCTGAGTGTGCAGGCCAACCAGGTGCCTGCTTCCTCCTGCGGTAGGCGCCCATGTGACCATGTTTGGGTTAGCAGACCATGAGCCACGCCCAGAGAGCCCAGCAGTTGGCCAGGTTCTCTTTGGTGAGAGGTGGACTGAAAAACATGCGTGCAGCCGGGAGAGGTCATCTTAGTAGCAATGATCCCCGACAGCTCCTGGACAGTGGTGGTGAGACTCACCATGCAGAGTGGAACTCAGAGACAAGCAAGTCAGGCAAGGTGCTTCCAAAAAGATAGGACCATGTGGGGCTGATTTAGATGTTACAGGATGAAAAATGAAAAAAAAAAAAATGGCAGAAACAATAACTCTGAAGACCGAAGGGGTTGAGATGCACCAGAAAAACATGCTGTGAAAGTCACACTATATTTATGTTTTTTAATTATTGGGTGTATTGTTTTTAAGTTAACAGGATATTAAACAAAAGTTTTAATCTATTTTACCTGTGCTAATTGGAATTGGGAGAAAATCCACTCATGGAAGCCCACTCTGTTAAAAGGGAGCAGACATTCCTGTGTGTGGGAAGCAGCATTTTGTTTCCATGGTAACTGAAGCCAGGGAAAGTGACTCAGAGTTCCTGGGGGACTTCATCCAGAGACTGTCCGCTGACAGAGGAGTCACTGTTTACTAGAATGAGAACATTTCTTGGGACACCCAAATTAAGGAGAAGACTGAGTCATAGCAGATTACAAGAGTGTAATTCTAAATAACAAGAATAGTAGAACCCCTGACAAGCACAGGATATTGGAGAGCATTAGGTGGAAGATGGAGAGCTCTGATTTGGGTGAACTGAGTTTGAAATGACCATGGAATAACTGACTGAGTACAGATTTTGTGCCAGGTTCACTTGAGATGTTTGCCCAGGTTTCCCTAGCACTTTCCAGGCAGAAAAATGGGGACTAAGCTTATATAATTACAGTGTTTAATACCATGTGCAATGCTCCTTGGAGGCACAGAGGATAACAGAGAACTGTAAGAACACAATAACCTAAAAGATTTTTCTGAAATGATGAACACAGATTTTCAGAGAAGAGGTGAAGGTAAAAATTTCAAAAATGATGGAACACCCAATCAGTAAATATATGAAATTACATAATATATTTGGCAAAAAGAAAGCAGTATGTTGGGGGAGGGGAAAAAAAACAAAAATAAAAGGTGACTTTTGAAATGTAGCTTGCAAACTCATGACAGATGTCTCGATCGTGAAATGGAGTTTGGATTTTCGTTTCCAAGCCCGCAGAGCCATCACAAGTTCCTAAGAAGATAGAAGAGATTGACTCAGTGTATGTTTTAGAAAGATCCATCTGACAAGGCAGTGTGAAGAATGGACTATACAGAGACAAGGTAAGATGTACAAAGAGCATTTATGAAGCTTTGAAATCTTCAGGTGAAAAATGAAGGAGCTAGACAGTCAGGATCAGTGATAACAGAAGAGGGAGGGAGGGCGAGAGTTACTGAGGACACAAGTCCAGTCTGTTTTGATGGCCTAAGATGTGCAGTCCGCACTGGCAGGAGCGGTTGTTAGTGGAACGGTTCTGATAAAAAAAAAAATACACTCTCCAAAAGTCACATGTTCTGAAGTGGGGTGTGAGGCTCTCTACCCTCGACCCCCTCTCAAAGTGGGGCCCTGAGAAGGGCACCCACAGCCAGCAGACTATGTGCCAGGGCATTCAGCTTCAGGATGTGTATCTGCATTTTTTCTTCTCTTGTGTTCTCTTCACACAATTCAAATTAAAAATAGCTTACTCTGTTCCAGCTTTTTGAAAGGAAAAATTTATTAGATCAACAAAACACAATGAAATTGCAATAAAATATCCATGTGTGATGGAAGTGAAAGCACTTCAGTTTCTTTCATTTAATGAATTGCTGGGCTTGTTCTCCTTAAAATTTTCTGTAAGAAAATAAAGTATATAAAATGTCTGGTGAACTTGGAGTGTGAGCTTTGTTTTTAAAACATGGTTCAGAAATGGATATAAATATCCTTGTCAATGCTAATGGAACAATACTTTCTGATGACCCAGAAGAAAATCTCTGCAAAATTTGATTTATGTGAAAACAATAGAATGGAAAGAATTCTGATGACCATGTTCACTTTAACCTGGGAAGACATGGGGCTGCTTTTCCATTTCTAGGAGACGTGGCGAGTTCTTCTCAGCCCACACAGACGTGGCAGGCTGAGCCAGCAAACAGGGCTGAGCAGAGGAATCTCCAAGAAGTGGGAGAAGAGGAGCTGGTGAGAGACGGTGGGGAGGCAAACCCTGAGAGCCACAGCGCTTCACCTGTAAGGAAGAGAGGTCTCCAGAAGGGAGAGCGACTCCCGGTAGTTCCAGGCTGAGGAGATGAAGGAATAGGACCAGAATTCACGTATCTTCCTGCTCTGTTCCACACAGCCACCTTCCACTGTACTCAGGTAGTTTTTGTACAAAACAGCTTTCATAATTATTATTGACTTTTGTTGTGTTAGTGGGACTGAAAAGTAAGATGTGTCTGTGCTGGGTGGATATTCATGGAGGAGATAGGATTTTTTCATCAAGGCAACTAACTGGTATGCGCCGTTTGGAGAAAATCAGATGACACACTGGATTCAGTTAACTCAGACATACTGAGTTTTAGTTTTCTGGGGAACTGGAGGAAACGTCTGGCAGAGTGATGAGTACACAGTTCTGAGGTTTAGCGGTTGGGGACAGAGAGTAAAACAAAGCCAGGTAAAGCAAAGGTCACTGTGAGAACCAAGGAAGGAACGAATTTCAGGAATACTGGAATAGCAGAGGGTTTGATAACTAAAGAGTGTCTTCATCTCAGCCCCAGCCCCCGGCCTGCCACCTTCTCCAGCCCAGCTCCTGCCAGCCTGTCCTTTGTGGGCCCAGTCTTCAGTCTGTGCTCTAAATGCGTACTGATCTATGAGCCAGACACCTAACCAAAGACAATGTCTATTTACTGTCTACTCCCCAAATGTCCACTGTTACTTGGACTCAGAAATCCTACATCCTCCTAACCACAGTCAATACACCATTATCACTGGTTATAGGCAAGAGTAAAGTTTCTAACTTTCGGTTGTGGCTCTGTGACTTCTTTTCAGAACTGGTCTTTATGTTCTATTGATAATACCAAAAATCTGCCTTTTCTTTAAGGGTAGAAATTACAAGGCTGATTTCAAAGTGTGTCCTCTACCAGCAAAGGTGGGAAGGGTCACTCTAAGGTGTGCTGTCTGTCGGTGTTTCTTATATCTCAGTTCCCCCCCAGCAATCAGCGTCTTGTGGCTCAGGGAACTTTTCTGGCTTCTCACAGCACTGTGTTGTCCTAACATCCGCAGCACCTCTTTTTCCCAATTCTTCTGTTTCTTTTTTCTTCATCTCTGCAAACTTATATTTCAGCCACTGTGGAGCTAGGGTCTCAGACTTCGATTCTCCTAATCTCTTTCCTGTATTACCAATTCCCTATATTCTCTCCCCAGGGAATGTCAAATAAGCATAAGGTGTAACAGCCTCAATGACTACAGCTCTACTACTGTAGTGTAGAAAAATAATGTAGTACTACTTGGCTCTCAAAATCACAACAGATTCAGTGTGTTCAAGAGAAAACTCATTATTTTTCTTTCCTGAGCTGGTCCTTCACCAGAGTCTCCTATCTCATTTAGGAGCCCCAGTACCCACGCAGTTATAACAACCAAAGCATCTTTAGAGAACTCTAGGCATCTTTCAGGTACATCTTTTCCACAAACCCATAATCAAGATTGGCCATTTGTACCCCTCCACCTCACCTACAATACAATTCCTTTATATGCGCTTGTTCTCACTTCCATCAGAGCCCACACCACAGACTAGTCTTACCTAGATGACTGCAAGAGTCTTTGAGCCGTTTCTGTCTTATTCCTCTGACCCACCCTCTGTGCACTGTCTTTAGCATACTCACAATGATCTTTAAAAAGGCAAAAACTGGCATTATTGTTCCCTGTCCATGGAAATCCTAAAACTCTCTAACTGCTCCTAAAATTGGACAAAATGAACAAGTGATACAAATCTACTTCTCCAACCTCATCACACGAACTTGTACCGCACACTCTGCTCTTCAGCCATAGCACCCTCCTTACCGTTTCTCAGAATTAACACTTAGCTTTTATATATATTGGGCTTTTTATCAATATGTACAAAATATTAATGCTACAGTCCTGTCTCTTTCCTGGGTTCAAATTAGCTGTTACTTTTTTCATAATAGATTCCTGAATCACCAGTATGTTACATTTATTTGTTAGAATCTCTCATGACTATTTCTTTTTTTCTGTTTTGATATTATTCATGTATTGGTATGTTCTTTTAATTAATGTCGATTTCGCCACTTCAATCATAAGCTCTGTCATAGTGAAAAATAAAGTTAATTATTCTCACTGCTATGTTTTTGTCCCATGAAACAGTGTAGTAGTAGGTGGTTCCACTGGCTTTTGTTGGCTCTGGAGTTGGTGTCTGATGATTCACAGCACGAGATCCTGTGGCAGTCAGATAAGGCCATACGCTTGTACGCCTGTTGCTCATTAATTCATGGACTATATTTCAAGGGTGCTACAGACAAAGAGTATGTATTTGCTCAGTATATTTGTCAATGAATAAATGGACAGAAGTTTATTTAAAAGTAAAAGATATATTTATAAATTATATAAAAATAGTAGATATTAAGAGATCAAAATCTTCCCCTCAAGGAAATTCCAACGTCACGGGTTCTAAGTGGTAACAAAGCTTTCTTGCTTTGAGGAATAGATTTCTAGAGTTCAACTCTCGACTTTTACACTTAGTAACAAAGTCAAAAGCTTTAGAAGACCACAGTTTTCCCACATGGATAATAAGGCAGATGCTAGTATTTCTGCATAGGTAGCTACAATAAATAGTAATATTAGTAATATTTTAGTATTTAGTATTAGATTGGATAAGATCTTTTCTATTAGGTCTTATGGTTATGGATAGGCCTATGTTCCCATAAACAATATGTTGCAGTTCTAAAGTCTAGTATCTCAGAACTGGCTGTATTTGAAGATAATGTCCTTAAAGAGGTGATTAAAGTAAAATGAAGTCACACAGCTCAACCATAGTCTAGTGTGGCTAGTGTTCCCGTGACAAGAGATTAAGGAACAGGCACAGAGTGAAGACACAGGAAGAAAACATCTGCATGGCTGCGTTCTGTTACTATTCATACCGTGCAGAGACGGGGTGAGCTGTGGCGTCCAACTCTTATCCGAGGGCAGGAGCCAACCTGGTGACCAGTGCTCCTGCTGGCAGAGGCACAGGGTGGTGGGGGACATCCCGTGGGAGAGAGAGGAGCACAGCATGTGGCCTCTGTGCTCTCCGTACAAAGCCACAGAGGTCTGCTCATGGAATTTCACGTGGTCACTTCCTGCAGTTTTAGCCGCATTGCCAAAACCCCTTTTCTAAATACTCTGGGTGGATGAGAACCTCACTGTTTCAGTAGCTCCTGTTGGGATTAACTTTCCACGTAAGTCTTGGGAGGAGACAAGCTCTACACAAACCACAACAAAACCCATCCCCAGACCAAGGAGAGAGCCTGGAGAATTTTGAAAAACTAATTTCTGCTGTTTGCACCATTTGGTCTGTGGTGCTTTGAGACGGCAGTCCTAGGAACCTGATACAAACCTTTTATACTCCTGTCCAGACTTCAGCATGATTATCAGTAAGAACAAGGTTTAAGGAAAGTATTTCAAGGTATTTTCTTCATGTATTTACTTCTAGCTACTTGAGTGCTCTCTTTGGTTTGTACCAAACTTGCAGAAGTGTAGGGACCTCAGAGATATCTGCTTGCCTTTTGCAGGATTGCCTTCAAGGAGGTAATAGTCTAGATGGTAACTTCTTCAGTTTTTATTGAAAATAACTATAAAAGAAAATTAGAGTGGATTAATATTTGCTAAACCTGCTATGTGACAGATGCTTAATACACATACCATTGAAATCTAAGCTCTTTGAATAATTATTAACATCCCTATGTTATAATTAATGAACTTGAGGCAAAATGATTAAGCATTTTCCCCAAAAGTAGGGTTTTTGGAAGTGCCATTAGTGGAAGTTAAATGGAATGATGACAAATATCTATATTTATAATGAAAACAAATGTGATTTCCCTTGCAAAGTTTTACATGGTATGGCAGGATAAAATTCTCTCCACTTTAATAGTTCTTTTTTTTTTTTTTTTTTGTGGTACTGGGGATCAAACTCAGGACCCTGCGCTTGCTAGGCAAGTGCTTATTCCACTGAGCTATATCCCCAGCCCCTCCACTTTAATAATTCAATGAGAGGTTTTTCTTTGAGGATCATGATGCATCTTCCTTTCTAAAATGAATTATGTACTCCATCACTTTTCGCTCAGAACCTTAATTTATTTTAGTTCAATCATGACATCTATATTAACCATCATAGCAGTTTCCCTGCTGCTATCAATCGTTTTTCAAAATTGGTGGATATAAATAAACGAGTATAACTATGTCTTTACACAGACATGAAAACAACTTGCATTGGAGCAATTGACACACACGTAATATTTTCTCTTGTTAGTCAAAAAGAGGAAATAACCGAGAGAGGTTCAGATACATTGCTGAAAGATGAAGGAAGAAAGATGACATCTTGGAACTTCAGAAACGGCATCATGATGGCCAAGAAGTGGTTTTAGAGGTGGGAACAATGGGTGACCCGGATGAGATGAGCTGCAGAGGAGAATGAAGAAACAGCTATAAAATTTTGGGTGGAATAAGCTCCCGCAGTGAAGTTGTGAAATAATCTGCCTCATTCATATGGAAATATGATGAAAGAAAAACTGAAACACCACTACTTTATCCACTTAAAATGATAGAAAGTGTGAACGTTTTAGAATATTCTCAGTTGCAATTAATAGATTCATAAATTTCCTTCATTGTACAAGTCTACATAAGCATTCAAGCTTATAGACAATTGAACATTGGCAGAGCTTTACTGTACATTCTGGCCTACTTCAAGTATGTACATTTCTACAGTATTCTCGGAAGAACCAAACTGTAATAGTCCTTGGTTAGTGATGTCTACAAAAACACCTTCTAAAATAGTGAACCAATTATGGAATTCTCTGGTTCTATATAGTACACAATTTGCTTTAATTGCATCTTAATGTAGTGATGATAGAAAGGTTAAGGTGAAAAATAAACTGATTACTGTTATGGGTCAGATCTCAGATAAACAGAGATGACACATTATTTAAAATTCTTCAGTTTTTACATATAATTGGTTAGAAATACAAATGTTTTTATACATCGAACAAGAATCTAAATTTTTCAACATTCAAAGTACTTAATTTTGTAAATAATTTTATTTCCTTAGGTATAATATTTTATTGTTTATTAATATTACAGTTTATTTGCAGGGTCTTAGCATGACATATTAAGTGTGTATATTTACTAGAGAGTTAGAGATAAAATGGAAAATTTTGATATGAAATATGGAAAATTTCATATACTCTTATTATGAAGCAAGACAGAGAGCTCTTGGGCCCCAAGGGTGACAACACAGAGTGCCTCAGTTTCTGTGCCATGAAAGCTCTGTTACTCAGCGTGGTACAAACGAGGCAGCTCTGAAGGACAGCTGTTTGGTGTCCTTTGTACAGCTCATCGGTCAGCTTCTTTCCCCTTTGTATTAAAAACTCAAGTCACAATGGCCAAATAAGCTATTACCGATTCCTAGATGAAGCCCAGTGGTCTTCAGAGTAGTTCTACCTGGAAAGACTGCTTGGCTCTGAATGTATGGTGTATTCTGATTACATAGTTCATTTTTAGCTTTTAACACAAAGCTTAAACTTCAAGTAATTTAAGTAGATATCTATTTTTCTAATCTTCTAAATGACAACTCTTTCATCATATAATTGTCCATTCTCTCCTGTAAAGCTTACTGGAGAAGTACCCACAGCTCCTACTCTGCTGAACATCAGGGAGATTCTTTGCACACAAACACATGTACATACACATGTACAGATATTTGTAAAATTTGTGCATATTATCTAATACCCAGTGTTATCTGATTACATATACAGGTCAGTTCAGGGTTGAGTTATAGTCACAATTACATCCAAATAATGTATATGTACACAAGAAGCATGAGCTTTGCACTCAGATGTTAGCTGATGAAATTGAATTTGGATAAAAGTATTATATTCAACATTTATTATTTATATCTTTCTTGTAGTCACACAAAAAGATACAAAACCTAAAACTAATTAATAATTTCTAACATATGATCATAATGTCTTTAAAGAGGCCTCTAAATTCAAAGTAAAATATTCAATAAGAGTCCAACCATAATATGTTATGTTACTGTAGTTTACAGTTCCAAATCTGTGATGCTCCTTCCTCCACACAGACAAACATACGGCCCTCAACTGAGGCCTGCATCCTGAGAACAAAACTAAAAGTCAGAGTTATTTGTTAATCTATTTATTTCTATGCTCTATTTATTTGAATATCCCATGAATACTGAAAAGTCACAAGTTTTACCATTTGAAATATCAATAATTAGAACTAATCTTTCTTTCCTTTTATAGTAAAGCTTTGAGCATTATTTTTTATAAATACATGTTTGAAACACGTAACATTCCCCTTGTGTGGACCTAGTACATCTACTAACACATCCTTATTCTATTTCATTTCTACCCCCACCCCCACCAAGTTCTCTATAAAAAGAATTCAGCAAAATTCCTGACACATAAGAATTGATTCATAAATGCTGGTTATTCACCTAACTTCCTTAAATCCTATCTTAATTTACCATACTATTTCTCTAAATATACACATTAGTATTCTTGACCTATTCAGTAGCATCACCAAAATTCACAAATATTTTCTTTACTCTCTTTTTAAATAAAAGAAAAACCCTTGTGTTCTTTGAAATTTATCAATGTTAAAAACTCTTATAGAGAACTGAAGCCATATCTTCAGGAATGCACAGTTAATTGCAAAGGGGAGGAAAAATCACTGGCAAAAATTTTGCAGCAGAATATTTGCTCAGATTACAACATTTAAAAAATTGCAACAAAATAACTTTCTTTGGCCTGAAAGGGCAATGATATTCTGTACTCTAGAGAGTTAATAAATTCAGTATCTATGTTACTTTTTGAGAAAGCCCAAGGAAGTTGCAGGAATATTGGGATTCAATCCAGAATATCTCGCACCAAGCACAGTGGAGTTGAGTACATGCAACCAGGAGAGGTAGGCTGAGGCAGCCTAGCTAGGCACCAGCAAAAGCAAGTAAGTCTGCACTGCTACTTCAGGACATCCCACCTTGCATGCAAGCAATAGAAAGACAAACAACACGACTGATTTGCTTTAGAAACCATGCTAGCTGCAGCAGCATGGTGCTTCCCTTTAATAAGGACCCTCCAAGGAGAAGCAGGGCTCAGCAAGAGCTGTATCATTTACAGTAAGTCATGTGACAGCCAGCACTAATGCAGTGTGCCAACTTACTACTCTTTATCTTCAGGGGCCGGAGAGCACCTGAATCAGTGCACTAATGAAAGCTACTCTTTCTCGCAAACGCAAAGCTTGCATTGAAAACAATTATGTCAGACTAATTCAATATATTTCTATGATGTCATCTCTCTGGGTTGCTGTGAGGATTGATCATGGTCCAGATGGTGATCAGGGTAACAAACTAGACAGATGCAATCTAGAACTATTTGAGAGGGGAACATGAGACTCAGGAAAGCACTGATTATCTCTCCCTTTTGGGGACAGAAAGTATGGGGTGGATGACCTGCTACGGGTATTGTATCTAGCTTGACATGTAAGTGTTTGATTCTTACCTATTAATTTTTCATATCTAAAAGCTTTGTTGGACTTGATTGCTTGAAAGAGCAAAAGACATTTTCACTTTAATGCAAAAGGTGAAAGTATACTGTGAACTAATATAAATCAACATATGAATAGAGAGAAAACAAACTATAAACAAGGAAAGGCACATTTCAAAGGTTACATATATCCTTGAGTCCATGAACGTTCTTGGGGAAGCATATGTGTTTATGAATTAAATTACATCATCAGCTGCATACCCCTGAATTATCTCACCATCTGTAAATAAAAGAACATGAACACCTTAAATAACTCCTCAAATTAGCATCTCCATTCTATTCAGGAAAACAAATTCATCTTAATCCATATTTTAATAATAATATTGTCATGAGCCCTTACACTTACAAATTTAATTTTCAAACTAACTCAGTAATGCAGGCACTATTTCATTACTAATTTACTAATGAGGAAACTTAGTAAATGATTACAGTAACTAGGGAGTGGTGGAATTTCAAGTTCCAGAGAAATATCTTTTAGCAAATGAAAATTCAAAGCAGATGATTGACACTCTGTCCTGGGCATCATTAATTACCACATTTGAGTCTCACTGAGAGAAAGGCATGGCATTTGATAGAGCAGGAATTTCATAAAGTGTGACCAACATATGCTTTGATGTAATGCAGAGCAACATGTCAAACAGATCAGAAATATTATTTAGCAATGACCTAGCAAGGATAATTTTGACTCAAATCATAATTTGAAGAGAAAATTGGAAGAGCCTTTCCGGTAGCAGATTCTTTATTCTCTGGAGATGTCTCATATGCTGACAGGCTGACAAGGAGATGAGTGCTTCACAGCACAACTGACCTGAAACTTGAAATGAGCTTCACAGTGCTGCCCTAATGTGTTGAAGCTTTTCATTGGCTGCTCTGCCATTGGGAACAGACTCCAAAGAGGAGAGTGATCTTCTGTGCAGTTCATTCTGTAATGTTAAGATCTACTGAACTTTGGATGCCTCTTTCAATAAAATCACTTTTAGTGCTTGATAGGCTCCTGCACCATAAATCCCTAAATCATGGGACGACTGTCAGGTACCTTACCTGGAGAAGTGGAAAGTATTGCCACTTGAAGAAGCCACACAGCTCATGTTGCCTTTTATCATCATTAAGAGGACTCCAGGAACTAGAATGTGGCTATGATTTTTAACTCATCTGATAGTCTTACAAAAGCATCTAGTGAGCTGTTTTATTTATTTTCAATGTTTCCATTTATTATGGAATGACTTTCAAAAAAGGCGAAGAATTTAAACCTGCTGTAAAATTTTTACCTATTTTTGTCCTGAATGGTAGACTTCTTGTATAAAAACGTCAATATAATTAATGCATTTCAATAAATTTTATTAAATACAATAAATATTGCTGAGACCGAGATGAAAGCAGTTGCGAAGGAGAAGGAGGAGCTGACGCTTCTGTGTTTTGTCTGGGTAACGTATGGATAGCGGTGTCGTCAGGAGGAAGGGAAGACCCTGAGAGAGGAGCAGGGGTGCGGGCTTCCGTGAGAAGACGCCAAGGTAGGCGGTGCGGCTGCGCGCACGCCCCCTTAGGTAAGAGCTGTGTGACGGAAAACGTGTGGGCGCTGGAGCCAGTAGCTCTCATCAGTACCTTGGTGTCGCGCCCCATCTGTGCGTTGTCGGAGCGGGTTACCGAGGGTCTTTGACTTTCCACTGTACCTCTTAACCTGGAGACAGCAGCTGTGTCTCAGATCTACTCTCAGGGACAGATGAGTGAGTGTACCAAGATGCTTCCGAAGAACGTAGGCATGTGACTTTCCACTGTACCTCTTAACCTGGAGACAGCAGCTGTGTCTCAGATCTACTCTCAGGGACAGATGAGTGAGTGTACCAAGATGCTTCCGAAGAACGTAGGCATGTGCCAAGGAGGAGACACTAGGAGCGCAAGTAAGATGGGAGATAGAAACAGCACCGCAGTAGGACTGCCTGAGCAGGGAGTGTTTCAAATGCGACTTTTAGGAGTTGCTTTATATTTTATTTTAAAGGGCTTGTTTTTTTTTTTTTTTCGTTTGTTTTTTTCTAAATCAGATTGGGGTAGCTAGAAAGAAAGGATGGAAAAAGCCCACGTAAAAATTTCATAAGGAATAGCAGTTAGAAACTTTCTAGAAAAATAGAAAGTAAATTATTCTTCAAGGTAGGTAGTAGAGCCCAGGGCGGTCATGGAAAGGCAGCTCCTTCCTCCCGCGAGAGGGCTGGCGCGGTACTACAGGGCAAGCAGAGGCGGAAGCACGCGGCTCAGGGCAGAGGGGACCTCTTGTGGCAGAGCTGATGTCTGTGACGCAAAAGTAGGCAAGCTCCAGATCTCTAGAGTACAAACGCCGATGAAGAACCCTGACAAGTCATGGGAAAGTATTCTGTTCAAGCCTGTAAGATACATAGATTAATTAAATAAATAAATACCTTTAAGGGAGCGTAGAGGGAAGGCGCATGTCGTCACTCTGTGGACAGCTAAATCCCTTTGAGCCTCAGTCATTGGGTATTTAGCCTTGGCATTTACAGCTCAGTATCTGGCTGCTCTTTCCTGGATTTCACAGGCTAAGGTGGTAGGTCACATTTGGAAATGCCGGTTCTCTTATCGGATTATGGAAGTAAAATCTCCAACTACTCTGTCTTTTCTGTTTTTTTCTTCTTCTCGAACTGCTTTCAGTTTTATACAACAGCAACCAACCATCGCATTCATTTCTGGGCTGCAGGAGAGGAGAGAAACTCCTCCCATTTTATGTCCAATTGTGCAGACTTTGTGCACTTACCCCGGGGTTTATCAACGTGCTGAGTAGAGCAAAGTGCTGTCTTCATGTTCGGCTCCAAGTTTCATTTATACAGCTACTCGCACAGCTACCATGAGGCCCCAACCAGACACTTTCACTACATACACTACAGATCAGAGGCTTTCAAACTTCAATGTGTCTATGAATCATCAGCTAGAGGGAGAAATGAGAGGAGCATCTTCTTAAAAAGGAGAATTCTGATTTAGTAGGTCATGGGTGTGGCCAAAGATTCTGTATTTATCACAGTTTTCCAAGAGACAATGATGATTTTGGCCTAAACCATGCAAAGAACACATACAGAGAAGCCATACTGTCATACCAGATACCAAAGATAACAGCACATATAACACATGGATACACACATGCACATGCATACACACACTGATACAAGTTGGAAAGGAAATGTTCCCCAACCCCATGTATTACTGGTGCTACTGGCAGTTGGTTGAACCTTGAAGAGATGGTCTAGTGGGGGTATGTAGATCCCTGGGGGTATGGCTTTTGAGTGGATAGTGCAACCCTTGACTTTTGCTGTCTCTTTTGTGTGCCTGGCCATGAGATCAATTGGCTTCCTGAAATACGTTTTTTCTGTGATGTGTGGTGCTGCCACCTACTCAAAGCAAGGGAAACAGTCATGATTTAAACTGCCAAAAACCATGAGCAAAAACACACTCTTCATGAGCAAAAATACACCTCTTCTCTTATTAAGTTTATTCATCTCAGGTATTTGTTATGTAATGGAAAGCTGGATAGCACACACACACACACACACACACACACACACACACACACTTACTCCTGAGGAATCATTATCTATGCAAAATACAAAATCCATTCACGTCTCTATAACTTTACTCAGGTGATTTGTTTTTAGGCTAATAGTCTTCCTTTTCCTTATCAACTGATGAATTTGTATCACTAACGTTTTATGCAAGTTCACTGAAATCAATATAGATCGTGAGGTAGGGATTGGATTGTGTCTTTCAATTTTATCCCCATCAGGTAAGTGCATTTGTTCAATGAATGTGTGGTGTAACAACTCTGCATAGGGCTCTTCCCATCCAGTTGCAGAGACAAATTAGTTGTCATAAGGTACCATGACAGTTGGAAGCAATATCACTGATCCACCCAGGATTTTATTCCTAATTATTTTAAAAATGAAATACATAGAATTAAGTGGATCCAAGTTCAAACACCCACTTTTAAAACTCCAGCATCTTATTAAGGAAAAGGATCAAATAATGGTGGTCACTATGGTCCACACAGATTCCTACAAGGGGAACAGAACAGTAGTGGTGAGACCACGGGAGTCCACTGGGGCATCACACAAGGAAGGGAAGAGGGTGTGGACGGAGTACTGAGAGCAGCAGCGAGGAGTGGCCAGGGCCCGTCTGTTTCTGCGGGTGAGGAGTGAAGAATGTGAGGAGTCTGGTCGTCTCCGTGCAGGTTCAGGGTGGGAGCGTTTCGCTGCTGAACAGGACGGGGCCTGAGCACAAGGCTTCAGTCACTGGGCATAGGAAGGGAAAGAAAGAACTAAAGTCTGTGGACATGATAAATAACATAGCAGAAATGTGTTAAAATTGAATGTTAACTAAACATTTAAATAGCAAGCCATATTACTCAGATCCTTGTGTGGTATAATCTCACAAAAATATTACTTGAGCAACAAAACATTCTGTATGGCACTTTGATTTACATTTACTATTATGATATTAAGTGACCTAGCTATATTTATATAAAGTTTATAAATTGCAAAGAAACAAAATCTAATCCTTATTATATTTTAATGTATAGAACTAGTTCCTAGTTTTGCAATCCTTTGTGGAAGGGTGGGGATTGTATGTTTAGGACACCAATCCAGTCTAGGCTTGTTCCTTGAGCAGTCTATGATGCTTTTTAATGTGCACAGTAAGGAGTGGTTTAACCAGAAAAGACAACAAAATGGTTTAGTTTAGTATATAATTATTCATTCTCATCCCTTGTATATTTGACACCTAATGAGGGTACAATGTCATCCACACTGGGTAAGAACATAGGATGAGATAAATGTCCACAGTAAGAACAGTGATTGTTCACAGCAGAATCCACGTTTATATCCTTTTAAAAAGTCTATAAAATAAATTTAGCCATCACTTTGAAACAAGAAAAATAAGTCAGACGGGAAGAGAACACTAAAAAAATATTTGAATATTTGTCCAACAATTCATATTTTAGCTTAATATTTCATCCTATGAGAAGCTCCAACACCCTTTTTTATGCATGCCAGTTATTTTACCCATGTGGAGCAAGAAAACCCTAGTAACTGGAAATTAAAGATATTCTAACGCATTTAACATAAAAGGACAGGACTGGTTACATTGGGTTTACTGTATCTAAATACATAACTTTATCTTTTGCCTTGAAATCAGATTTACCTTTGCCTGACATACCTTTCTATATTCGCTCCCCAGTAATGTTTTCCATTTTAATCTTCAAAACATGTTTATCAGAGTATGAAACAGTCTGAGCACACAACAGTAACACCTCTGGTCCTTCAGTTATACCACAATGATACCATGTAAAGCATTAACTTGGAGGTAGTATGTAAATTTAAAAGTAAGCCAGATTCAAATTTCATTATCACTAAAACTACAGCAGTGCTGAAAACACAACTCTTCAACTAAATAATTTATGTAAGAAATTAAGAAATCCAAAAAATCTTGGATAATAAATACAGTTATTTCAATATTCTTCCAGTGGTTTAGATAGCATTTCTCTATGCACCTCTTTCTGCATGTATTTTCAAGTTAACATACCACAGACTATTAAGTTGCCTGATGACTGAGGATTTCTTTTTTTTTATTTTTTTTTTTGCGGTACTGGGGATTGAACTCAGGACCCTGCGCTTGCTAGGCAAGCGCTTATTCCACTGAGCTATATCCCCAGCCCCGACTGAGGATTTCTGATTGACTGCCCACTTTTCATAGAGAAGGCTACCAAAGTCCCAAGGGAAGTCACCAGCTACCAGCTGCTGCAGGACCATGCAGGACCTAGGGATGGCTTTGTGACTCCAGGTCCAGAGATCTTTCATCCTCTCTTTGACATTTACCTCTCATGTGAATAAGATCTTCAGGTTCCTAAGATATTATTTATTATAGTATTTCTGCCTTGTCAAAGATTTCCCTGGCAATCTGGAGTACAGTCCTGAATTCCTCCTAAAAAAGGGACACCTCTCCTTTCTTACATACAATTGTAAAGAAGATAAATAGAAAAAATATAGATTTACATTTGCATATATTTACTGAAAAATATTCAGGAAAACAACCCCAGAATTGTAGAGAATGAGAACATGGGCTTGGAACTAAACTCAAGATTGTCTTCTGCACTAGTGCTGAGAGAAGTTTGTTCACAAGGTTGATTCTCTCCTTTTAAGGGCTGCTGCCTCATGAATATGCAATAAAGATGCAGTTTGGGCTGAAAAAGTGTCTGCTTTTGACAGTGTTCAGCTGTTTATTTCTTTGAAACTTAATCATGTGCACGAGTCGTGCACTAGTACCAGCTTTCCTACGTAACAAACTCTTCCGGGGCACCAACAAATCACACAAATGGAAGCGTTGCACAGCAAGGGGTGCTCTGCTGGTTACAGAAAGGCACGCCAAGACAAGTGTTACTGTCATAAATCAAGTTCTTTCCGTTGATTTGATTAACATGATGATTAAATGTGGTTCTACTTGCACAACAAACCTAAACTTGAACAGACTTCTAAACTCAACTACAGATCTTCTTAGTAATCACTTACAGAATTTTGAAACTAAACTTTCAAGACCGATAAAGTTGATGAATGTTGAATAGTTATGTCTAAAATTAATTGATATACATGACTTAAAGTAATCCTTAAAACTAAATTTCATAATACTGAAACACATTTTATTTGTACAAATTGTAATAGTGTAAATGATTTCTAAATATATCTAATAATTTTTTTAAGTTTCCAATGGATCCATTAGTGATGTATGTATGAAAAAATGATCAATCTGACCACATTTTTATATGTCTGCTCTCCTTTCCTCTCCTTTGTGGAGCTTAAAGGATAAGTAATGACATAAGTACTACATTTCTATATAGTGCCTAGCAAAGTAAGCATTTTTGTAAGTATATTAATAAAAGGTAACTCACACCAAAAATATGATGCTATCTTTGCTTTTATTAAGACAGCTTACTAAAGAAATTTCATCCATTCCATTCCTTTCTCCATGTGGATATGAAGAATTTTGACAACACGGAAAAATGACATCAGCAGAATTCCACAAACAATTTTTTAGAAGAGGGAAAGTGTAACTGGAATTTTAGAGTCTCATTTTGAATAGATACCATTAACCAGTCGAAAAAACATATACTATTGATGAGTGAAATTTACCGGGTGTGGTGGTGCACACCTGTAATCCCAGCACTTGGGAGGCTGAAGCAGGTGGACTGGTGCAAGTTCAAGGCCAGCCTGGGTGACACAGTAAGTCCAAGATCATCTGGAACTACACAGAAATATCTTTTCTCAGAAAAAAAAGAAAAATCCAAACAAAAAAAAATTTAAGAGATAAATAAAACTATACCATGCATAATATGAGAGCTAATTATTGTTTTGTTATTCAATGGAAATTTTATACCATTCCTCTTAGATATTGAAATGGAGAAAGTAATCCTAGTTATTCATTTATAAAACTGTGCTGTTCATTGGTCACACACCCTTGCTTTTCCTTCCAATTCTGTTAAATTGTATTGGCGGAAGCAGGGAATGCCCCAGCTGGTGCTGAATACAACTTGTCCAAAGCACATAACCCTTCCTGTGCTAGGGACTAGCACATCTATTATATAAGCATCTGCAGCGTGAGTTATCATAACAACATAGCCAAACTTACTTTTTTTGTGGATAGCATGTCTTTGTTATTTTGGTGTGAGAGAAAAATAAGTATTGTCATTTTAGAATAAGGAATTTAAACATTTCAAGTATATTTGAACTCTTATACCATGTATCAAAATATTAGCAAGTCAGTAATACCTGTGATTTTGGTTTTAGAAATTAAGCCTCAAGCCACTAGCAAATCAGATTTAACCAATTATGTGTTGATTTAATAGAGAAAAAGTTAGCAGCAGAGTTTAAATATTGAGTCAGACCACAGAGCCGTTACATATTACCTGTGTGAACTAGGTTAAGTCTCTTATCTCTTAAACCACAGACTCTTGGAGCCAGGGATATAACTCAGCAGCACAAGAGCCTGCCTGGCAAGTGTGAGATCACGAGTTTGAGTCCTGACACCAAAAAAAAAAAAAAAAAAAAAAAAAAAAAAAAAAAAAAAAAAAAAAAAAAAAAAAAAAAAAAAAAAAAAAAAAAAAAAAAAAAAAAAAAAAAAAAAAA
>PVLD010005037.1:0-12722 GCA_004027595.1 Dinomys branickii | reverse complement strand
GAGTGGCTGAACTTCAAATGGACACTCTCCATGCTTGTGTGATTATTTTATAGATGAGTTGGATTTTTTTTATTGAAAACACCATGATGATTCCCCAGACCTTCTGCCTTTTCAAGTCTCCTACAGAAGTTAGGGTAGAGTTTCAACTTGACTAGATTTTGGATCCACCACTGAGATCAGCGAAGTGCACCCCTATGGTGTCTGGATGGATCATGGAGGTTGACTTTTTGTCTACATGTGATCCATCACCTCAGTTCCTCGAGCACTATTTCCCGGCTCTGCATCCAATGTCACGTCCTAAGCAGCTGTGGTCTGCCATACCCTTCAGCTGTTACATCTCAGCCCAGGAGCTGGTCAATCATAAACCAAAACTATGAACAAATTCATCCTTTCCTTCGGTAAGTGGTGGCTATTGGTATAATACCTCAGAGATGGGAAAATGACTCATAGAGTAAACTGGTACCAGAGAAGGGGTTTTTGTTGAGACTATAAGTGACCGTGTGGTTCCAAAACCTTTGGAACACATTTTCAGGGGAGGTGGGAAAGGTCTGGAAGTGCAGATTAGAGAAGTGCTAGAGTGCTCTACACAGAGCCTAACTGGCAATTCTGGTTGGAGCACAGAAGAACAGGATGCTGATAGAAATGTGGACATTAAAGGTCAGATTCAAGAGGTTTCAGTTTAGAACAGGCATTCCATTGACAGTTGGCCAAAGGGCCCTGTGATTCTCCACTTTGCCATGTGCTGAGACTTATCGGGAGATAGATATTAAGGACAATGGATTAATTAATCAGGTGGAGGAAATGTCAAGACAGCCTAATGCTCAGACGTGGCATGGGTACTGCTGGTTGCTTCTATCCATATTTAGTGAGACTCAGGGGTAAAGGTAGAATAGAAAATTATCAAAAGCTTAAATATTGTACAAATTTGGAAACAAAGGAGGTACAACTGCTAAAGATATTAGCACCATTAAAATGAAACCAAATTCTCTGTAGAAGGAAAAAAAGAAATATGGCTTGAGGGCCTATCAGGAATGAGCAAGACCCTACCTTTTTGTAAGGTTACGGACCTGAACGCTAGAACTGGCAGATGACTTTGGCATTGTCACATAACGCTGGTTTTACTGGCATATTGAATGCAAGAGTTGTAGGGTCAACAAGGCTTCTACCTAGGTTTCAAATGCTATAGGCCGTGACCAGAACCAATCCAAAGGAGAGAGAGTGTAGGCTGCAACTGACAAAACCATAGGGATGCAGATGCTCAGGCCCTTTGGAATTTATATTTTACCACCATGTACTCTGGATGCCAATATAGGACTTACCCTTTACACTGCTGGGTTTTGGTCTTGCTTTGGTCTGATCCTTTCTATCCCCTTATTCTTTCATTAGCCAAGTTTATTTCACATTGGCCTGTAGGTCTCCCCTTGTTTCACATTATAATAATGAAACCACAGTTCAACATGTCTGCATTTTCTAGATTATTATCTTATTTCATTACCATCTGGACAGTAAGGTTTACTTGGCCTAGGCCAGTTTGACAGATCTAACTTAAAGTATTTGCATCATTGATGCTAATATTTCATAGCATCAATTTTTTCAAATACAAAATGAACCACCTACAATTTTGAACAGTCTATTAGTTTGTCCCATATTTTCATTATTTTATTTTCACTATTGGATTATATATGAATGTAAATTTTCTTCCCTTAGCTACCTTACTTATGAAAATGAAGTATAAGTACTCATTAATCCATTGACACCTACAACCCTTTTCTTCTACTTAATCGGAAGGTACAGCTACAGCTGCTGATTAGGAAAAAATGACTGGCAAAAACAAGCCCTTAGTTCTGTCTCAACCAAATGTATGGGTACCTGGTCATGGGTTCTTTGTCTGCTAATGAAAGAAAGGATTCCTACTCTAGGTTTGAAAGAGACAAAAAATGAGTAATCTAGAAGATGACCAAACACAACACAGTAAACCAGTAAAACCACACAAGCAGGTTGATTTCTCAATGGGTGAGATATTTATTCATAAAATTGTGGTCCAGTAAATATCACAGCACCATCTGATTGTGCTTTGCTTACCATTCACTGATGGTCCCCAGAACAGGGTTAGATATCACCCAATGAGAGCTCACAGCAGGGCTGACAAAGACAGAGAGAAAGTAAGACCTGACACTGGCATGGCGCCTGAGCTCAGAGTTCATTATCAGAGTCAAGTCAATTATTCTTTTCTTCAGACTGATTGTAAATAATATTGAGGTTCACAGATAATTACAATAAATAGGAGATCTTCCAAAGTAAGAAACTCTGTGAATCAAAATGACAAAATATTTAAACTAAAACTGTTCTATGAAATTGCTATATGACTAAGGGTGAGCTTTAATCCTATACAATGCAACGAGCTGGCCAGACATTAAGAATACAGGAGCTGATTGATATTTCTCTCATCTTGGGTGGAAAATTTAAAAGTAAAATAATCAAAGCATCGCAAGAACAACAGTAGTGAATCTCCAGTACTTTCTTTCTGTCTTTAGTATGTTGGTAGCCACAGACACTCTGGTGGCTGAATAATGAGGAATGATCAGTTTTCCTGCTGTGCCAGCAGAGGCCTTGTTAGTATGACTTTTAACAGTTATGCAGAATTTTTATTTCTGGTTCTCAGTATATTTAAATATCTTCTGAATACCAGACATTGAGTTATATACAGAGATACAGCCCAAGGAGATAGGGTCTGCCCAGAAGATTTACAGTGGAGCACAGTATGAGACAGGCCATTCTTCAATTCCAGAATTAATCACTAATATATAAACATGCACTCAAAAATTATCTCCTATCTCAGGTTATCCACAGCATCATTTTCCTCCATTGGTGCAGAGAATTGATCAAAATGATTGAGGAAGAATGAGACAGATAAAAGGCCAATGGCTGTAATATATAAGTTAAAATTATTATAATATTAATTTACATATTCAAAACATCCATATTTCCAGGAAATCTATAGTCATGTATAATCAAAGGGATTGCCTAACCTGTCAGTCCAATGTATTCAACTTAATAATAAAATACGCCAGCTGTCTCCCCAGGCACATCAATTACTAATCAGCTGAAGTGCTCTATAGTACATACAAAGTGGGGAAAAATTTAAAAGTTTAAAACCCTCTTTGTCCACTGGAATCATCAGAGCTATCTAAATTTTACAAATGGAAAGTTTCTAGAATGTACAATTCCTCTCTTGGAATGTCAGCCAGTGTAGAACAGAAGCATTCAGGCTAAAAAAAAAAATCACACTATTATCATCATCTTAGTATTTTAATAGTAAAGTGAAAGTCCCTTCAGCATTAAATTATTGTCTTACAGGGGCTGCGCTCACTAAACTCTCATCATCAGTAGCATATTTAATGTCTCTTGTGTTTTCGCTGAGAACCATGTAACCATTGTGGCTGATCGATCTTATCCTGAAGAAGCTAATTACGACATTAGAGCTGTGGAGCTTTGCTGCTGGAATACCACGCGATATCATGATGTCATGTACCTATAACTGAGCTTTGACACTTATGACTCATACTAGTAATCCACAGTAACTCAAGCTGGCATGTGCATTTGTAAGTCATTCACTCAAAATATTTCTTTCCTCATGGCCGAATATTTCCAAGTGTATATATTTCATATGTATTGTATATTGTTCACACTAATAAGTTCACTGTATTAAGATTTTTTTATAAAAAAGCAAAATTTAATAGCAAAACAATGATAATAACAATCATTAATACACTAGGTATAATTATCTTCAAAGCAGTTGCTCAGAGTATAAGATATAGTCAAAAAAGATCCTTACAAAGAAGAAACAGGCAATCGCACAAAATTTTCCCCTGTACTAAGATAAACTAGTAGTATAAATGAAACAAATTAGTATATATATTAGAATATTTTTGAAACAGCAGGATAGGTAATTTGGGGAATTATATGCACTTCTCTCTGCTTTCTACTGAGCTCTCTTCTTTTTGCTGTTTATTTGCATATTTATGTGTAGTTTGTGTTTTGCATTTAAGAGAAGCCATTGTGATATTTAAGCTTATGCATCTGCTGTGCTTCACATAGTGCACTGTTCTCCAGTTGCATCCATTTACCTATTATTCTTTATGTTTCTCTAGCGCCATTGTGTATAAATACCACATTGAATAAAACCTAAATTTTTAAAAGGAACTAACCATTAATCAATAGTTTATTAATGTGAGGGGCTGAATTTTGCCATGATGTTGCCTTTAAATGTACACATTAAATTGAAATAATAATATTAGTGCCCCCAAATTAGCACCCTTCTCTTAAATTGTAGACAGTAGAGGTAAATCTGGATTATAAAATATAAAGATTGAGTGAGAATGTGTCAGTTCTATTCTAGAAAGATGTTCTGAAGAGAACATCAGTGAATCATTACAGGAACTTGTAAGAGTTAATTTAATACCTGGCAACCCTAATGCATTCAAACTCCTCCTTGGTCTTATATCCATGAGACAAATCCTAAGTGTCAGTGTCTCATCCTGGTTTGTCAGCCTATTTAGATCTACTATGTATTCAAAGAAAACATCATAAGCACAAACATTAATGTAAATATTCTATCAAACTTCTAATTCTACTATTATTTATGGTTTTCCTATAGATCTAAGAGTGAGGAAAGTAAGTCTATCTTTGATAAAATGAGGTTAGTAATATGCACAGCACTGCCTAACAGAAATTCTTGAGGGTTAGGGAACTACTGATTTCAAAATACACACAGGATTATAATTAAAAGAGGTTATGAACTTAAAGTATTTTAGAAACCACATAAACAACCAGCTCTACACATTTCCGTAGAACATTTATGCAGAAATATTACTATCAGTATCTCCTCCTTTGTCCTCCTTGGCAGGTGTTGGCAGGAGAACTAGTTAGCTCTGCTGTGCAGTTTGCAGCACACCAAGTGGAAACCCGAAGGCTGACACAAGTCTGCCGCTGCTGTCTTCAACCCAGTCCTCGGCACTGCCGCGATGCACTCTTTTCTCTCTGCCTGTTGCCAAGAACCATGAGTTTGAGTCCCTGCAGATGAAACCCCGACAGGAACCAGAGACGCTGCTTGGCTTAAGAGCCATATTTCTGCTGTCCTTTACAGTGTCGTAAATGTGAATATCCAGGTCACCCTTTTGACTCAGGTCCTCTTTTTGCCTGGCTCCTAATAAACATCATTCGAAAACCTTGGTGCAGATGAGAGACCAGCAGAAAGAGACCATGCATTTTAACCATAGCTTTGAAGAAGCACAGAGCCCCGTGTGGTATGTGTGCATATATGATACAGAAGAATTACAACTGATAGTCTGGCCCATGGAGCACTTCTTGGAAGAAACAAGACATCCAGACACACAACAGAGTTGCCTTTGGTAAGCGTCGGGGGACAACAGCCACACAATTCAGAGGATGCTCTGGAGAGAACTCCTTATGGTATCACCTGGAGAATTGTGCCAACTCCCATACCACATACACGCATCAAATTCTCCCTTTCCTGAGGTGTAGCCCAATCCCTTAATTAGAACATATGTAATTAAATTCAAGCAAAGAAAATGAGAAACCAGTTGAATAGGAAGAGACGTAAGTTGATTTTAGATAACCTACATCTCAGCACGCTTAGCACTGGGTTTTCCAAATAGTCCTGAGTTTTACACTGTTAAATTTAACATACATTAACATAAAGCTGATTGCTAGATAAATTGCTATCTTACAGGTTAAAGTTAAACTGCATCTAGCACAGTAAAAATTAAAGACAGCAGTGGATGTGTTCAGGGCCATGCAGGTCACAGACATAAAGTGACTTGGTAGGACAGTATCAAGTCGACCAGGAAATTGAGGCTTACTTACCAACTTTATCACACTGGGCAAACATGTGACCCTATCTGAACCTTAGTTTCTTCATCTGTAAATCGGGTAGAACAAGCCTACTAGGGTGTCCAGTAAAATGGTAACTGTTAGTACCGCTAATGGATAGAAAATAAGGTGATGTGCGTCTAGGGGAGGTTTCTACGAACTCCAGCCCTCTGGGAGAGACTTGGGCGAGGGCCCAGCCTGCACTGATGTCTGAAGGGAGAGCGCACTGTGGGTGCAGAAAGGATTCTGCAGGTGCAAGGACACATCCTCATCCCATGAGAATGAAAGACGCACAGGCAGCAACGTCCCTGCCATTTCAGAGTTGCACACTTCTGGTCTAGTAAGAATGCTTTCGGGAGACTTGGGTAAAGGTGGAAGATAAGCTGGGATCTGATCATAGATAATCTCGGGCATCTGTCAGCCCTCAGGTTTTTTCCCCTGTAGATAATTCATGCTGGGCTGGGTTATGATTAACAAGCTTGTATAAACAGAGGAGGGTTACGGTCATATCTCTAGGGCGGTTCTCAGCCCTGGAACTTTTAACAGATTGTCAAAGACCTCACCTACATAAATAGTCAGGCACCTCAACCCCAGCCATGGGATTGGGTCTTGTTCCATTGTTCACTGAGTATTGCCTACTGGAGGAGGAGGCATGTCCACAGAATTCTCAACATGTGGTTACTGGAGGGGAAAGCTCGTCACCTAAAAGTTAGGGGAAAGGATGGGCATTGTCAAAGAAACCTTCCACATACACTGTTTGGTAGCTACCCAAAGACTTGTTTCCTCTGATGCTTATGTACAGCATACTGTGAGAGAATTCAGGTCCTGAAGTAACAAGTGTCCTAAAACTGAGGAACATTTTTGGTATTTATACTATAATGGCATAAATATTGCATGTTTTAGGTGCTGCAGCTTACAGTACAGTGTATTACATTACTTCTACTGTATTTCTACACCAAATACTTCAAGTAAAATGTTCCAGTCAGATAATATTTCAGTGTCTTTGACATAGACCAGGTGTTCCTTTGTTTGATAACAAGGAAGTTTTCTGGCTTTTAACAAGGCCGAAAGCTATCTGAGGTTGTTTGTATACTATGTCATTCAGGAATGTAAGGCAGCTATAAGTGTTAATTTTTCTGAGCTGTGGCATATGAGAGGCTCAATGTCCAAACAGAGCTGGGCTGCAGTAATAGAAAACACTGTGTTTTTTCTTTTCAACTCTATCTGTGTAATTTGAGGAAGCAGGCACTCAGGAGTGCATGTTAGTTAATGTTCAAGTAATTAACAGACTATGATGTGGAAAAGTTTAATCACTTTTTGGAGTGCCACAGGGTAGAAATAGTTCTGTAAAAGAAAGAAAAAGGCAATTTTATTTTTGCTTAAAAGCTATTTTATAGAATTTGCAGAAAAATAGCTTAACTTGATCATTATGATGAAGATTCAGTTGTTTATGAGGCGCTATCAACTGACTTGTTTATTGATTTTCAGATGATTTACATATTAGTGTCACTTGAAGGGTTTTTTGAAGTTACCATAACACCAGGGTCCCACTTCACATCAGTTCAGTAGACCCTGGAGTGGACTCGTATTTTATTAAGCACCATGGTCATGAGTGATACAGCTAAGGAAAATATACTGTATGTGGTTTGTTACACAAAGCTACCCTCTCCATAACACGAAGTGGGAGAGAACCACAGCGAATTGCCTCCAGCAAGGGGTGAGGGCCATCGTGTTCAGGGCAACTGAGATGAGGAGGGCTGCCGGAGCCCAGCAGAGAATGGAGGCTCCAACTATGCATCGGTGTCGACTCTATGATCTGGTAAAAGGATATTTCAAATTGTAATACATACTAACAAAAATTCAAAACATTATTCCAATCCCCTGTTTAGTCCCATCTACGTGTGACTCCATCCCCCAATCCTACCACAAGTAAATACACTTCTGACTATAGGCCCTTCCTCAAGATTCTAGAGAGATTTTAAATTGTTTCACACTGCTATGATTCAGTCGCTGAGCTCAGTCTACTAGGAATAACTTTTTTCCCTCTCCTGCCAAGTAAAATCATGCTTTTAACTAAGAACCTATTCAGCCATCACTCTAAACCCCCGAATTCCTCAGAACGGAATTGTTTTCTTTACTTCTATAGTGTTTTGAAATAACACTTTAGGAATTTGTATCTTTTAGAAATCTGTTTGTATTTTATTAACTTTTATTCATGGTTGTATATTGACATTTTACATTATTTCCTCTGGGTGTCAAGGAACAGAGAGAAATCAAAGAAAAAGCAAAGATTTTTTTCCCCAAAGAAACTCCAAAATCACTGTTAGAATTCTCAAAGTTAAGTGACATTTTAAGTTTGAAGAATGGTTGTTTACTTAAATATATCCTCTGTGTGTTTGGGGTAGCTTTGCACTCGCTCTGTGCTCTCCTGCTCTCTGTTCCTAACTATGTGTAAGGAAGACCCTTGCCCTCCTGTGCATGCGGAGGTGGTGATTTCAGACAGACAGGCCCCTCCACCTCCTGGGAGCTTAAATAAACCCATTCAATCCATCTATCACTCCTTCAACACTTAGAAATCCTTATCTGTATTAAACTTGGCCAACTGAGAACTTAATGCCAATCTAGTGGGGATTTTTAAAACATTTATAGGTATTCTTGCGGAATATCTGGAGCACGTTTTTATTAAACATCATTCGTTTCTTGCCTAAAATTCAAACTGAACTGTGAATTCTCTTTTGTGTGTGGTATCCAGGGGCTTCTCAATGACCTGTATGCTACCCTACTTTTAATTTTTAAAAAATTGGGGTTTTAACTTAAAACCCTAATTAAAAACAGTTTTAAAAAGGGTTTTACTAGGGTACTAACTCACTCGGGCTAGGTCCAAACTTGTGATCCTCCTGCCTCAGTTCTCTCGAGGGCTAAAATTATAAAAATGTATCACAGCACTGGGTTGAAGCCTACTTGCTAAATCTGTGAGTCCTAAGTACCAAATTATAACGTGTGACTATTTGTAAAGTATGTGTAATACATTTTTAGAATGTTCCTATTTTGAGCTGCCTATGTTGTGGATTATACCAAAGATGAGCACCGCACCCCACCGCCGGATCTCAAGTGCTCATATGGGGGCTTGTGAAAGGCGGCTGGCTCCTGGGCGCTCAGTCCCCGCTCGTCCCTGGGCCGAGGAGTGCACGGCTGAGCTGCTGTGGGAGGCGCGGCGTGGTGAGAAGGCGGCTCCCTGTGGAGGTGTGCTGGAGGCCATGTTCTCGTCCCTGGCTCTCCACCCTTCTCTACCTTGCTTCCTCTCCATCCTCCTTCTCCTTTCTTTTTTCTTTTCCAGCTTCCTGGCTACCGTGGATCAAGCATCTCTCCTCAGCCATGCTATTTTTGACTTAGAAACAGTGAACTGTCCATGGAACCCTCTGAAACTATGAACCCAACTCCCCTTCCTCCTTTAAATTAGGAGTACTGGATAGTTTGTTTCAGCTATGGGAATTTGACTGCTATCCCTTGTGGGAGAGAGTCTCAAGAGAGTAGACTGGTCAGATCTTCTGGGCACAGACACAGTACTCCACCCCTAAAGCCTAGAAGGAGCAGTCTACTTTTCTCACAGTTTCATTCCATGACCAGCTGGCAGCAGTGAAAAACTATCACGGCAGAAGAGGGTAGCTAAGCAAAGCTGCTTGCTCATGGTTGCCTGACACACAGCAGAGGGAGAGTGCCAGCATGGAAGGGACCGCTCAGACACATCCTCAAGGGTGTGCCACAGATCTCTGGGGCAGAAAAGAGCCAATCAAGTTGGCATACCCTCACCACCACTGTCAATGTGGTGCAGCAGTTTTCATAAGGTTTGTAAGGAAGACACTATCTCAGGGGTTAACACATATTGTCTTAGAACCTATAAGAAAGCTGTCTCAGGTCTCATTTCTACATATATTTCATGACTGCTTGAATCGCCCAGAAGTCATGAATGTGGTGTCTGAGATTTGTCTTTGCATTTACGTCATAGACTGGGGATGTAGCCATGTGGGGGAGCAATGGCTTGGAATGCAGGAGGCCCTTGATTGGATCCTCAGAACTGATGACAGCTAGATAGGTGACAGATAGATAGGTAGGTAACAGATAAATAGATACAGAAGAATCTTAGGGGAAATTGTGTAATGTGTCTCTTTGAAGATTGTATGTAAAATCATTTGGCATAGTGGCCCCCATCTGTAATCCCGACCCTCTGGGAGTCTGAGACAAGACACTCAGTAGAATCTCAAGCTCGAGCCCATCCTGTGCAACTCAACTGCTTAGTGAGACTCCATCTCCTCAAAAAGGAAAAGAAATAAAAGGGGCCAGAGATATGCCTCAGTGTGACGCTCTGGTTCTACATCAGTACTGCACACACACGCGCACACACTTGGGCAACTTCATTTGGGGTTTTGTATTATTTTTTCTAGGGTCATTTTATCTGCTTTCCAATATTTTAATGTATATTTAAAAAAATCTTAACCCATCATTTTGTAATATTTTTGCAGATGTTCTTAAGAAAAGTAGGTAAATTAAATAATAAATATAGAAATATCCTGAAAGATTTACATATTATTAGCAATGCCAAATTTCTTATTAATGCTAATATTTCACAAATAATAATTTAAGTATACCTATTAGAAGTAAATATATGAAAATAAATATTGATTCCTCAAATTACAATTTAAGGAAAAGACCTAAAACAATATCTTACATGAATTTTACAAAAGCATTCACCAGAAATGGATTAAAGAATAAGAAAATCAAGTTGCCCACTATGCACTGCAAACAGTACTACTTACAAAAAAGGGTGCTAACTTCAGGATCTGAGTGGCATTCTATTTTTTGGTTTTTTGTCTTAAAGAGAATAAAAATACTAATAAACACTAGAAATGATACCAAAATTCACAAAACAAGATGATATGAATATGACAATATGCTACATTGCATATTATTGTCTTCAAAGTAGTTTTTCAGATTACCATAAATAGGCATGCAAATTGGTCAAAAAATTGTGTTAACTGTTCCTTTCAATAAACCAATATAAATTAGTAGTACACTTAGCTATCTTGTGTGTATATATATATATATATATATATACACACATATACATATATACATATATATATGTATATATATTCTTTCTTTTCTCCTTTCTCTCATCCCAAATTTTCTTTCTTTTTAAGCAGTTTCTTTCTAAATCTTGGAAACAACCCAAATGTCTATCAAATGAGGAATGAATGAAAGAGATGTATTTTTATACAACGGAGTATTACTCTGCTATAAAGAAAGATAAACTAGAGGCTTGTATAGGTAAATGGATGCAACTAGAAACCACACCAATAAGTGAAATAAATCAGACCCACCTGTGTAAACATCATATTGTCTCCCTAGTGTAAGAGCCTAAAAGAATAAATAACATCTAAATGGCATTTTAAATTCATACAAATTGTACATTTATACATTTACTAATCCACTATATATTTACAATTGTTTGCATTTAAAGAGTTTGAAATTGATTCATACAAATTGTACATTTATACATTTACTAATCCACTATATATTTACAATTGTTTGCATTTAAAGAGTTTGAAGTTGATAAGAATACCAAATATATTATGTAACTGAAAGAAAGACATTGAAAAATACAACTTTAGTTTTGATCACATAAAATTGTATAAAAGTACAGGCTCATTTGTTACACAACATAAAAGTAGCAACTTAGGCCCAATTATTTATCACTTCACGATAATATTGACATGTCATTAACTTTTTAATGGGCCTTTCCTTTTACCTGACTCTATCCCAGCCAAATAATAGTAAGTCACATTTACTGGCCCATGTAGAACAGCAATTCACTGAATAAAATTTATCATTCAGTGGGTAGCCTCTGCCACAGTAATCAATACACAATTTTTGCTAATTTCATTACTAGACAATCATATCATGAGAAAAATATGGTTACAACTCTTCAAGTATGAGAATTTCCTATTTGAATTTAGTAAGATGGCAGCCTAGATGAGTTTCTGTAGATATGTAGCTTTTTGAGAGAACTACAGTTATATCATTGGAATAATCATAGTCTTTTCCTACTAATATGTATTACATTCACATATAAGAGGCAGAAGAGATGCTATAATGTCCACATGTATAAGTATGTCTATTAAAATTTAGCTGTTTCAGATATTTTGATCCATCTGAGGGTGATAGGAAGACACTGTATATCAGTAAGAATAAATAGTTTATAGCAAACTCCAAATGACTTTCTTACCAGCTTCAAGAAGCATAGCATTATAAATATGAATTATGCCTATAAGGTATCTGTACAGAAGTTAGGGTGCTTCCCTCTGAAAGCAATAAAATTTAAAATGCTGACAATATACACTAAAATAGACATTTTTATCAACTACATCCATAGTACCCTTAGAAACAATATTAATGAAGGTAAAAATGTTTATCAGTTGTGTTGCAATGTTCCCTGAAAATGTACTCTGTTTTTTCTGTTCTTCTCCCACCCCAATTACAGCGGAGGCTGTACCCAAGACTCAGGACCATGCACAGGTGTGTAAAATACAAACAAGGGTGGAAAACGGCAGAGGGGAGACTGGCAGCGAAATACAACCTACTGGAAGACAAAGTAGGTAAAAATCTGGAAGACATAGGAGTAGGCAGAGAGTTCATGAACAAGAACGAAGCTGCAAGGGAAACACTTCAAAGAATCAATAACTGGGACCTCATCCTACTGAAAAGTTTTTGTACATCTAAAGAAATCACCAGCAAAGTAAAAAGAAAACCCACAAATTGGGAAAAAATCCTAG
>PVLD010005036.1:29497-117388 GCA_004027595.1 Dinomys branickii | reverse complement strand
AAAAAAAAAAAATAAAAAAAAAATAAAAAGAGAAGACAACCCAATTAAAAAATGGAAAAATAAAAATGGACTTGAATATAGATTTCTGTGAGAAAGATGTTCAGGTCATCAAGCACCTTAAAAACATGTACAGTGTAATTAGTTACCAGGGAAAAACAAATTAAAACCACAGTGAAATTCTACTTCTTATCCACTGGGATGGTTACATTATTAAAAAATGGCATGTCATTCAAGCAATTAGTATTCTCATTTTGGTGGAAATGTAAAATTGTATGGCTCTTGGGCAAAACAGTTTGGCAGTTCTTCAACACAGAATTTCCAAGTAACCCAGCAGTTCCACTTGTAGATATAACCCAAAACAAACGAAAATAGCTGCTGAAATACATGGAGAGCATGGTTATAGCAGCACTATTCACAGTAACCAAAAAAGGGGAAACAGTCCCTATGTCTCTCTGTGGCAGAATTAGGATAAGTAAGAAATAGTATACACATACCATGGAACATTATTCAGCCATACAAAGGAATAGGGCACATGCTGTAACATGGATGAGACCCACAAATATGCTAAGTGAAAGAAGGTGGACATAGAGATCACATAGTGTATTCCCTTCATATATATGAAATAGCCAAAATAGGATACTCCATAGGTGCAGACAACTGATTAATAGGTATTAGCCTTGGGGGAAGTGGATAATGGGGAATAACTATTTAGTGGATGACTTTTTAATTGGAGTATGTGAACATGTTTCAGAATTTAACAAATAATGTGTTTTCATTATACTAAGTACCACTGAATTATATGTTTTATAATAAAGAATTTGGTAGGTGGGCGTGGTGGCACATACCTATAATCCGAGCACTGTGGAGAGACTGAGGCAGGAGGATCTCCGCAAGTTCAAGGCCAGCCAGAACTACATAGTGAGACCCCCCCCATGTCAAAAACAGCAAGTAAAATAAAGGGCTTGAGCTTGTGATATTTCTGCCTCAGTCTCTAAGGCACTCACCACCACACCCAGCCCTTTCTAAAACTTCCAATGATAAGTTTTAGGTGTTGGCCTCAGTTTCACACAATTTCACTTCGTGTATTGAATTTCTTTTGTGTGCACAGAGGGTGGTTAGAGCGAGAAAGCAGATACGGTCTGCAGCCAGGACACAACTGGTTTATCATCTCCATGCAGTGGTGGCAACAATGGAAAGAATACGTCAAATACGTGAGTTAGATTTCTGTTCATCTGCATTTTTATAAGAATTTCAACTCCCATTGGATGCTGTGCGACTACTGGCCAGGAATGAAATGTTTCACTGTACAGCTCTGAAAGGAAAAGAATTAATACTTATGTGATAATTGCTGTAGAATGGGCTGTGTGCAGACAACTCCACATAAATGTCTTCACTTTCAGAAACAGCCCCTGTGTCCCGCACTTCATAGCTTGTTTAATTCTCATGCTGTCTCTGTAAGGTGATATTATATCCACTTTATCTGTCAGAAAGGAACTTGCTGCTGAGAAAAAGTGACCTAAACATCACATTTAGGGTGGATCCTGGGTGACCCTCAGGACTAATTTTAAAACCTGGATTCTCTAAATGGCATCATTTATAATGACCTTAGTTCACCTTCTCCATTAATCGAAGACCCTTAGGTAAGAAGTGTTAATTTATTACTCAAGAAGTTTCATTTCATAAATAACACGAGAATTCAGGATTGCTACAAGGTAATCTGCCATTGTTCCAAAAAAGAGTCAAAGAAAAATAAATTTTTTTTTAAAAGTCACTATTAAATATCCTATTAAATTGTGGGCAGGGGAGAATGAAAACAGAACTAAAATGTATTGCTGAGTGTGGTGGCGCACGCCTGTAATCCCAGACTGGGGAGGCCAAGGCAGGAGGCTCCTTTGCAAGTTCGAGACCGGCCTGGGCTACACAGTGAGCTCAAGGCCAGCCTGAACTGCGTAGCAAGACCCCGTCTCAAAATGACACAAAAACCAAAAAAAGAAAGAAAGAAAGAAAATACATTATGTACATGTACTGACTCCCCATGATGAATGTAATTTTAGGTACTACAGATATGTACTAATAAAAATAAGTTTCAAAATAAATAAAACAATTTTCTTCAGAAGCTAGAAAACGAGTAATTGTGCCAGTGTCTCCATCAGTGGAGAGTTAGTTAATATGTAGCCACCGTCATTCAGCAGAATACGACAGCTCTACTGATGAGATTTGTGTTCCTTTCCTGTCCTCTTGTGCCGTTGCATATTACCAGAGTATTGGCAGGTGGGTGGACTTCTTACAGCATCTGCGCTGCCATTCTGCTGTCTTCTTCCCAGTCATAGGGTTTAGGATGTGTTTTCTAATGTAAACCTTTTTTTTTGAGATGGGGTCTCGCTATGTAGCCAAGGCTGGCCTTGAACTCACGATGATCCTCCTGCCTCAGCCTCCTGAGGATTACAGGTGTGTACCACCACAGCCAGCCTCCACTATAAAACTTATTAAGCAGATGACTTTGAGGATCTTACAGGTAGATAATTTTGAGTGTAGCTAGAAAACAAAAATATTAAGGCATCAGTCTTTCTTTTGAAATTCCTGGCTGGGGATATAGCTCAGTGGAAGAAGCGCCTGCCTAGCAAGCACAGAGTCCTGAGTTCGATCCCCAGTACCACCAAAAAAAAAAAAAAAAATCTGAAATTCCTTTTGGTCTTTCTATTCTTAGTTTGGCTTTATTAGTTATTAATGTCTTAACTGAGTATAGGCAGAAAGAATCATCTAATTTCATTTTAGCTCTATTTTTATTTTCTATAGAAACACAATAGAGGTGTTTATCTTTAGATGTGTGATTTTTGTAAACAGAGTGCACTGGCCAGGCGTAGTGGTGCATGGCTGTGATCCCAGCACTCAGAAGGCAAAGGCAGGAAGACTGTTGCCAGTTCGAGACAAGCCTGGGCTACAAAGTTGAGCTCAAGGCCAGGTTGAACTGCATAGTGAGACCCTGTCTCAAAAAAACAAAAAATGAACAACACAGTGCACTGACAGGAACGTGAACGTCATCTGTCCCTGCCTGCTGCAAGCCCACATACTTCATCTCTCCACTCTGCATTCTCTGTTGTCTAGTATGTGTATGTCAAACGTAGGCTTCAAAATCTGTTTCTTTTTTTTTTCAAAATCTGTTTCAAAATGGAAACCTAAGAGTATTGGTTTGTACAGACAGGAAAGAATTAGAAAACAGTGACAGCTTATTTAATAACATGGGAAAAATATAAGTGGACTAATAGATGTCCTTTCTGAAAATATTTATTAGGGAAGTGTTCTTAACTAAATAAAAAGTAACTTCCTGGTACCTAGAATACACAAAGAACTAAGAAACATTAGATCTCCGAAATGTAGATTCAACAGAAAATGGGCAATTGACATGATAGACACTTCTCAGGAGTACAAATGGCCAGTAGGTACATGAAAAATGTTTAGTTCATTGTCCATTAGGGAACGTAAATCAAAACAACACTGAGATTCCATTTTCCTCCAGAAAGAATGGCTATCATTAAGATCTGAAAAAACAACAAATACTGGAGAGGTTATGGGGACCCTTCTGCATTGTTGGTGTGAATGGTAAGCAGTATAACCATTATGGAAATCAGTGTAGGAATTCGTTGAAAGATTAAAATAGAAATTCTGTTTGGCTCAGACACAGTAATACTTTGATTCACAAATGCTTCTCTCTTTTTTTTTTTTTTTTTTTTTTTTTTTGAGACAGGATCTTGCTGTGCAGTTCAGGCTTGCCTAGAACTCACTTTGTAGCCCAGGCTGGCCTTGAACTCATGGTGATCCTCCTGCCTCAGCCTCCTGAGTGCTGGGATTACAGGTGTGTGCCACCACACCTGGAACTGTTATTTGAATTAGAACACTTTTATATACCTTTCTGATACAACTCTTATTTAATACCTTGTAAGAATATTTTTCTTTTTTTTTTGCAGTACTGGGGATCAAACTCAGGACCCTGCGCTTGCTAGGCAAGCGCTTATTCCACTGAGCTATATCCCCAGCCCAAGAATATTTTTCAAAAAGTTGTTTTTTTGTTGTTGTTGTTTTTTTTTTTTTGGCCTTTTTGAGACAGGGTCTTGGTATGCAGTTCAGGCTGGCCTTGCACTCACTTTGTAGCCCAGGCTGGTCTCAAACTTGTGCTGGGATTACAGGTGTGCACCACCAAACCTGGCCACAAATGCTTCTGTTCATGAACAAAAGCAGGAAAATTTTGCTTCCATTCACAAACTATGCATTGGATGACAAACATTACTATGGCCATCTTCCCACAGAAACACAAACATAGCCATTTTCCCCAAAATCATAAAACAAGTTCATAAACCAAGGCACCACTGTATTCCCCTTCTAGGTATCCTCATGAGAGAGTTAAAGATACCATATTACAGTGATACATGCATATCCATGCTTACAGCAGCACACTTGTAATGCAGAATCTTAGGAGTGGCCCATAAGCCCATCAACAGATAAATGGATATGTATAAATTTATATTTATATGTGTAAATTTTATTATTAGTGCTGTTACTGTCACCATCATTGCTGCTAACCTTAGAGTTTCTATTTGCTATGCAGTAAGCTAAGTGTTACTTCACATATGTTAACTTACAGATATAACTGATTCCACTGTTCATAAGTGGAAACTGAGATAAAAGGCATTTAGTGAGTTTAAGGTCATAAAAATTGCCAGGGCTAGGACCCCTATGTAGGGTTCCCAAGCTCACAGCAATGACTTTTTGCTGAGTTTCTCATAAGAAGAGCTAGTGCTTACCGTATTTAGTATACGTGTGTATAATATTAGTATATAATATGTAATGTATACATAATACTATATAATATATAGTGTTATATATTAGTAGTAGTATTATATAGTATGTAGTCATTTATATAGTCATATATAAAGCCATAAAGAAGATAAATTTGAGTCATTTTTAGGAAAATGAATGCAAGCTAGTAAAATAAATCAGACACAGAAGGTTAAATATCACATGATTTCTTTTATTTGAGAACCTGAAAGTATAATTAACTTAAAGAGCAAAGTAGGAAACAGAGATAAGTTTTGTGGTGATGGGAAGGGGATCTGAAAGTGAGTGGGAGCCGTGCTGGGAGAAGGAGAGGTAAAAAGAATCAGGATGCTCTGTGCATACGTACGGATTTCCAAGATGAATGTATTTATTAAGGAGTGCAAAACATACTAATAGGAGTTTTAAAAACTAAGAGGTAACAACCAGGCATGGTGGCAGATGCCTGGAATCCCAGCACTCAGGAAGATGAGGCAGAATGATTGCTTCGAGTTCAAGCCCAGCCTAGGCTACATAGTAAGTTTAACTACATAGCGAGACCCTGACTCAAACAAACAAACAAAAACTCCTAAGAGGTAACTCCTGTAAATGCACATTCTAGCCTTGTTTTCCCCATCTCTAAAGTGAGAATAATAATGGTGACTTTTCTCAGAAGAGCATGAGAATTAAATGAACTGGTACATATTAAATGTTTTTGAACAGTATCTGGCACGTAGTAAATATTAAATACAGTAAGTACGAGCTGTTACTGTGAGAAACCCAGCTTAAAGTCATTGTTGTGAGCTTGGACACTACATAGATTTTCTGTGAGTCACTTCAGCTTGCATATTTAATTTTTCTTTTTCTCAGGGTATCTTACCGATCTTTTTCCTCTTTATTGAGCCAGCCTGTCTTCTGTCTATGTAGAATCTCCTATAAAAACTTGAGGAATAGTGAAATCTTTTGTCTATCATCATTATAGTGTGATATATGTTCTGTCTTCCTGTTAAGAGGCAGCAGCTACTATTATTCAACAGATTTTAGTGTTCAGTTGTCTTGAACTAACTTGAGAAGTAAAAAGTACTTATTTTTTGAGACAGAGTCTTGCTGTGTAGTTCAGGCTAGATTTGAACTCACCAAGGCTGGCTTTGAACTCATGGTGAGTGATCCTCCTGCCCCTGCCTCTTGAGTCCTGGCATTATAGGGGTGTGCCACCACACCTGGCGAAAAGTACTTTAAAGCACCTCTCTTACAAATGGAACCTCTTAGCTCTTTGTAGGTTTTATTAATTGCCTAAAACTATATTACTTTAGTCGGTTACTTTATTACCCATCTAGAAGTCTGGAACTCAATACTAGTAGTAGTTGCCGTGGTGCTTTCCCATTTCCGCATATTGCCCCCCACTTACCAAAGCCCATGTTTCAGACTACTGAAATATAAAAGTGATGTAACTGTTAGTTATTTAAGATCATTGGGCTGGGGATATAGCTCAGTGGCATAAGCGCCACGCTGGCAAGCACAGGGTCCTGACTTTGGCTTGCTCAATGCATAGACAGAAAATAGTTATAATATTAGTTGAATGAATGAAGAAATAAGAAAATAGTGAAAACAGAGGAGGGGGAAAAAGGAAGGAACCTGAGTGGTAGAGACAGTTTCAAGCAGTAGAAGACACTCAGTGCAAGAGATTCCTGTAATAGAAAAGAAACCAAAGGAGATGAGAAGGCAGACCACTCCAGTGTGGAGCGCGGGAAGCATGTGAAGAAGGGCCCGTGTTCTGCAGTCTGGAGGGTCTCACTGCTCCTGTTGAAAGCAGATAGTCTGCAATCGCTGGAGGGAGACTGCAGTCTCAAAAACTTACAATCTGCTAAATGATTATAAAATTCATCCTTAATTATAAAACTAATTACAAATTTTTATCATTCTCTTCACTTGCTAGTAATATCTATAGACTCAGGGTATGGACTGAGCTGTTAAGAATAAGAAATACTACAGGCATGATTTCCTATAAGTTTAAAAACATAAGACATCTTGGTTTCTTCCCATATACCCCTTAACTAGTGGCTTTTGCTTTTGAGATTTTACAGTCTCCTGATTTTTCTTTGTCTCTCAGACCGTGAGTGAAACTGTCCCTACTTAGAAATTCATCTTTTGAAAACACAAACCCAAAAGTCAGGAAAAAGAAGACCCTTTGATATTTAATAGTGGAAAAAGCTGGTGAGACTTGAGAATGAGAGGCGGAGGATGCTATGAGAATAACCATCTGTAAGTGTTCTGAAGAGAGTGGTCAGAGTATTTGTGACAGGGTAGATACAAGGACTACACGGATTAACCAGCAAATCAGGATCCCAGGGTACCGACCGGGGAAGATAGGCAATCCCATGGGTAGAGTTTAGTGACATTCAGTAAACTGTGACATGAATTGTATTAGGCAAAACTGTTTAGTTGGTATGGGGATGTAGCTTAGTGGTAGAACACTTAACATGTATGAGGCTCTGTGTTCAATCTCAAGCACTGCAAGCGGAAAAAAAATTTTTTTTTTTATTATTTGAGCATGGCAGCACACTCTTGTAATCCTAGCACTCTGGAAGGCTAAGGCAGAATGATTGCAAATTCAAGCCTAGCCATCCTGCAAAACTTAAAGAGACCTGGCAAGAGAAAAATAAAAAGGGTTGAGACACAACGTGAAAAGATCTAGGGCCAATCCCAGTACTGGGGTTGGGAGGCCCCAAAACAAGGGAAAAAGTTAGTGAATGTGAATCTTGAAGGCATTGCCTATAAAGTAACTGAAGTCTAACTAAACATCATATATAAAGTACAAACTCTTAATTAAGTCACAGCATGTCAATAGCATAGTTGATGCTTTTTTTGTTTATAAAGCTATTGAAGCTTCATGAATTTAACCAACGCAGGGAGACATTGATCAACATTTTATTAGCTATTTTCTCCTCTTTGATCCATAAACCCAGAAAGTACAATCTGTGGATCTTTTAGCAGTCAACTCTGAAGGAATTCCAGTGCCCTTAATTACAAGTACTGGAGCCTTCATGACACACACCTGGTATCCCAGCACTCTGAGAGACTGAGGCAGTAGGATTGCAGGTCCAAGCCCAGTCTGGGTGACTTATCATATTCGATATTTTTCTACAATGAGCTTATTTTAAAAAGGCAGAATATTATTCAATTCTTTAATATCAAAAAAGAATCTAACAGAACAGTCTTAGCTGGCACAGAGCCCTTCATAATCCTTTCCAAACTACTTTACCTCTGTGTGTGTGTTCTCATTCTTCTCCTTTAAGAGATTAAACTTTACATGTTAGCCATTGTGGTGGGACACGCCTGTAATCCCAGCACTTGGGAGGCTGAGGCAACAGGATCACTGTGAGTTTGAGGCCAGCTTGAGCTACATAGTGAAAGCTTGTCTCAAAAAAGACAAAAAAGATCATTAAATGTTACTTGTTACTGTCTTTGTGGTTTTAGGATGCTAGCCCTGTTGTAATTGAGCCGTCATCTGTTCTGAATGGAGGGAAGTTTTCGTTTGCAGCAGCAGTACATACTGTGGAGCAGAGTGAAAACAGGAGTGGAGGCAACTTCAGTTCTGTGAATGTCACAGAAGAAAAATTTTCAGACAACATTTCTACTGCATCTGAAGCTTCAGAAACCACTAACAGCGGTAAATGTGATTCGATTCCTGTGAGGTTTCGTCAGGCAGGGTTAGGTCTTAACTAAGTCTACTCTGGTAAAGGCTGTGATGGGTGGAATATTCAGTACATGGCTTCAGTTCAGAGAAGTAAGTTGGATGAAATGGTCAGTTATAAGATCCTTGAATGTATTAATAGCTTTCTGAATAACTTTTCTATATTATATTTTATCAGTATCTTATTATGCAAATATTTTCACTGTTTTTACTAATCACACCATCTCTCTGCATATTGCTACTACTTTTGTTTGGTCAAAAAATTTAGATTTGGCAAGACAGTTTTTGAAAAACTAAAATTTTTCATCTCTAGAACTCTCTTTTAACCATATCTTTATTAGATTATGTGAATCCTCAAATCAGATTCTGTGGACATTTCAGGTGAAAATTTAAGGATTATTTTGTTAAAATACTGTGAATTCCTAATGCTTTCCATATTCTTTGTGGTCCTTTGTACTTATGTAAAACTTAGCCATTCTGTATTCTTGAGAAGGATGCTTTGGAATTTCCATGACCCACCTGAATTGAGGTGACTTCTTCATTTTGCCAATGAAGTGGCAGGGCCCTCGGCATTGCCCTGTCGTCATGTCCTCTTTGATACTGCCTTTTTTCTGTGAACTGAGTGAGCAAATGGGCACAACTGGCATTTTCCCTGCACAGTTCTTTGTAGAGTCTACTGTTGCTGTTTCCTGATAATAAACAAAATACTTAGCCTTCCTGAAAGTATTCTAACAGCTTTAACACCAAAATGTCTTTCTCTCTGTCTGTCCCTTTCCTTCCCTCTGTCTCTCCCCCGCTCCCTCTCTCCCTCTCCTTTATTCTTTTGGTGTTGGGGACTGAATATAGGGCCTCATACGTGACAGATGCACACTCTACCATTGAGCAACACCCACAGCCCCAGCTAAGATTATTTCTTAGCCCTGTGTAAGGATCTGTTTGGTGTGTGCTCACTATATAACTGTGTAACCCTCAGGCTGAGCAGTACCTCAGGTAGAAAGTTACAGAGTGATTCATGGTTAGACTGCTTACCTAAGGTTAAGAATTGAAATAACCTTAAAATACCATGAAGTTCACAACTCTAAACCATCATTAACTTTTTTTCTACATATGTTTTCCTATTGTAAAGATCATGCCTTCTTTTTAAAATAAATATAGCTGGGCATGGTGACACATGGCTATACTCCCAGGACTCGGGAGGCTGAGGCAGGAGGATCTTTCCAAGTTCGAGACCAGCTTAGCCTACAAAGTGCGCTCAAGGCCAGCCTGAATTGCATAGGGAGACCCTGTCTCGAAAAGATAGCAAATAAATAAATAAGGACACAGCACTCTTGCATTCAAGTTCTTGTTCTGTTTTCTTTCTAGCTTAGAAACTACCTATTGCCATTGTCTACATAGAATATTCGGAATATGTTTGCAGGTAAAAGAAGTAGGAGAGCAGCAGGCTTAGTGACACATACCTGTAATCCCAGCACTTGGGAGGCTGAGGCAGGAAAATTCTTGTGAGTTCAAGGCCAACCTGGGCTACAAAGTGAGCTCAAGGCCAGCCTGAACTGCATAGCAAGAGCCTGTCTCAGAAAGACAACATAAAAAAAAGAAAATTAGGGGAGACTATGTAAAAAGCCCAACTACCTAGCTGCACCTCATTTTTTCCTTTCAGAGGACCTAAAATTCTTATCATGAGTTATTAGATCATCTAAGATGGTGGCCAAATATTCATTTAGTAGTCTTAGCTGAGCATGGTAGTGTACACCTGTAATCCCAACACTCAGGAGGCAGAGACAGGAGAATTGCTGTGAGTTCAAGGCCAGCCTAGACTACAAAATGGGTTCACTGCCAGCCTGAACTGCATAGTGAAACCATGACTTCAAAAAAAAAGACAATCAATCAATGTTTTTATTTACTTACTACTATATTTTGTATTGTCCAAAAATAAATATAGCTGTACTTTCTTTCTTCTATATATTTATCGTACTCTGGTTTCTCTTCAGATTGCATAAATCTTTTGCCTTTTTTTCTACATATTACAATCTAAGACTATACTGACATGCCAACAGAATAATAGTGTTAACCTAATACATGAACATTTGAGTTCATATCTTTAAGCTTATTTATGTATGGTAGCTAAAAATAAAAGAATGTTTGCTTTTTTTCTATATAGGGTTTTTGTATTCTGCCACACCAGGGGCAGATATGTGCTTTGCTCGACAGCATAACACTTCTGACAATAACAACCAATGTTTGCTAGGAGCCAATGGCAATATTCTGTTGCACCTTAATCCTCAGAAGCCAGGAGCTATTGATAACCAACCACTAGTAACTCAAGAACCAGTAAAGGTAGGTAGTTTGACATCTCATTGTAAAATTGTTCTCTTCCAGCTTCCCAGTAATTTCACTGTGTGGATTTTAACACATAGCAGAATATTTTGATTAAATTACCCTGTTGTAGATGGAAATCTCTTTACATAATATATTTCTGTGAGCATATTCTGTGATGTAATTCTTGCATTGACACTTGCTGTAGTGATGCACACCTTTGATCTAAGCACTCTGGCGGGCTGAAGCAAGTTGACTACAAGTTTGAGCCCAACCTGGACAACTTAGCAACCCTTTCTCAAAATAAAAAGACTGAGAATGTAACTCAGTGCAAACAAAGGCCCTGGTTTCAGTCTCTAGACCAAAAAACAACTTACAGTGAAGCTATACAGTAATCCTGGGGATATAGTGCTATTCTTTTGTTTGTTGGTTTCTTGGGACACTGTCTCCCAATACAGTCCAGTTTGGCCCAAACTCTCAGTGATCCTCCCACCCTTTCCTCCCAAGTGCTGGATTATAGGTGTGCACCACTACACCCAATTTATATTGTTACTCCTTAAGTCCTGGGAATACCTCCTGTGAAAATGTGGTTTCTTTACACTATATGTACTATTCATCCTTTTTTTTTTTTTTGGCGGTACTGGGGATCAAACTCAGGACCCTGCGCTTGCTAGGCAAGCGCTTATTCCACTGAGCTGTATCCCCAGCCCTTCTTTACACTATATGGAAAATGCTTTCCAAGATGGGATCATTTATCATGTGAAGAAATCTGTGAAAATGTGTCTTACTGTTCCCGAATGACTTTTCCAAGTGAAAAGTTTGGGGTCTTATTTTCTTTTTTTGGTACCAGGAATCAAACTAAGGGCCTTGCACTTGCTAGGCAGGCGCTGCACTCTGAGCTGCGTCCCAGCCCTGGTTTGTTTCAAGTAGCATTTGTTTTCCTTTCCAAGCAGCGTCTCACTAGGTAGTTTGGGCTGGACTTGAACCTTGAGTTCTCTTTCTTAAGTGGGCTATTTAAGGGGGAGACACCCTCTTAGGTGTTCTGTGGCATTGACATGTATTTGTTCTCTTAGGTCTCGGATTTGTTAATGCACAACAGACTTCACAATGTTAAAAATAAACTCTTAACATTTTATTCTCTGTAAGGCTACATCGTTAACACTAGAAGGAGGACGATTAAAACGAACTCCACAGCTGGTCCATGGGAGAGACTATGAGATGGTCCCAGAGCCTGTGTGGAGAGCACTTTATCATTGGTACGGAGCAAACCTGGCCCTGCCCCGCCCAGTAAGTATAGTTAACAGTGCACTGTGTGAAGACCAGACATAGAAGAGGGACTTTATTATTTTTCTATGTGAGTCTCATTACCTTCAGATGCTCCCTGCCCTACAGTTGTGAAATACACAGAACCTGTTCATATTAGTTGAACAAGTAACTTTTGGTTCCTTCATATTCATTCATTCATTTAATATTTATTCAACATTATATTAGAGACCAAGCACATATTGATATGTCTGTGGAATCAAGTGTGGATAACGTGAAATAGAAAAATAGTCACTGGCCTAAATAAAATTAAGGAATTAGCCAGATGTGGTGGCGCACACCTGTAATCCCAGCACTCAGGAGACTGAGGCAGGAGGATTGCTGTGAGTTCGAGGCCAGCCTGGGGGCTAGGGATATAACTCAGCGGCATAAGCGCCTGTCTGGCAAGCGCAAGGTCTTGCGTTTGGTCCCCAGTGCTGCAAAAAAGAAAAGAAAGCCAGCCTGAACTGCATAGCAAGACCTTGTCTTGAAGAAAAGAAAAAAGGAATTAGGAGACCAAAGCTGTTTAAAAAGCCAGCCAGCATAAACATCATCTAAAGTAATGCAGACCTTAGGCTTGAGATGAAGGAAGGCAGAGGACCAGTTCAGAAAGTTCAGTAAATGATCTAGATGTTATTTCTGAAATTTCTATTCCATTAATTAGACAGGCATCCAGTTAGGAATTGTCTTCATAGCTTTTTTATGGATTTTTGTAGTTTATCTTTTTGAAGGAAGGGCACATAGAAAATCATAGTATATAATAAGAATTCAAAGCAGTGAGTTGGAATAAAATGCTCTGAAATAATTGAAAGGATTTGTCGTATGTAACATTGAAGTATTAGTAAATTACTTATGTAGCATCATTTATTGTTTATATAGTAAACAGTAGGAGTCATTACCCTAGAGTCCACTTCTTACATTATCAATGCAGTAAAATACTTGATAACAAGATGTTTTGGGTTGGTTTGGTTTTTAGTATATCAAGAATCACTCTTAAAGCTGGCCATGATGGTGGATGCCTATAATCCCAACATGAGGGAGGCTGAGGCAGGAGCCAGCCTAAACTACATAGGGAGATCCTATCTCAAAAAACAAAGAGTTAGGGACTGAGAATTTAACTCAGTGGCACAGCACCTGCCTGGCAAGCATAAGGTCCTGAGTTTGATTCCCAGTAACGATCAAAAAAACCCAAAGAAGCAGTCTTGGTGGTACATGGAGTCTGAGGCAAGAGGACAGCAAGTCTATAATTTGAATGTTAGCAAGTCTAAACCCAGGCTGGGCAATTTAGCAAGAACTTGTCTCAAAAGAAAAACAAAAATGGGCTGGGAATATAGCTCAAATATGAAGGCCCTGGGTTCACAAAAGAAGAAAAAGACTGATAGTGGTTTGGTTTGGTTTGGTTTGGTTTGGTTTTGGGGTACTGGGGACTGAACTCAGGCCCTTGTGCATACTAGGGAAGCACTCTACCACTGAATTACGTCCCCAGCCCTCTCACTGTGTTTTGATAATTAAATAATGCGTATGTTTAGCACACTATCTGATTCAGAGTAAATACTCAATAATGTTCTAATTATTACATGAGTATTTATAGAGCCTCAGAAAACTTTTTTTTTACATTGATGTCAGATAGTTTGTCATAATTTTACTAAATTACAAGTTTTACTGACTTTGTAGTATTTCTTCATCTCTGGATATGATGAATTCATCTGATTTGAGGAAAAATTGCTTTAAAAACATTAAAAATGCTAAAAAGTTGCCGGGTGTGGTGGCACACACCTAAAATCCCAGTGCTCAGGAGGCTGAGGCCGGAGGGTCCTTGTGAGTTCGAGACCACCTGGGCTACAAAGTGAGCACAAGGCTGGCCTGACCCTGTCTCAAAAAGATAAAAAAAAAAAAAAAAGGCACTAATATTCGCTGTCATGGTTTTAAAATGAATTATTTTGCTTTCATACTTCCATAAATTATCTGTGTGTGTTTGAGACAGGATCTTGCTGTGTAGTTTAGGATGGCCTTGAACTCACTGTAGCTCAGGCTGGCCATGAACTCATGTTAATCTTCTTGCGTAAGCCCCTGAAGAGCTGGATTATATGCGCGCACCACCACTCCTAGCTAATTATAACTTTTGAAGTAACTATACATGTTATATGTATCAGTGATAACATTTTTAAAGTACAGGATAAAAAAAAGAATGTAAAACTCATGTTATGTCTTGCTACTTAGGGATTGCTGTTATCATTTTGGTGTGCATCTTCCAGACACCACTTTATGCCTACCTATCTACATAGGTGGCTGTACATAGATACCTATGAAATAAAATTAGATTAAACCTTACGTGCCATGATCTTCTAATTTTAATCTCACATAGAGTGAGTAGCTTCATAGGTTAATCAGTTCAGGTCTGTATCATCATCTTTAATAACTGCATATTGTTCCTCTATATACATTATATATATGCACATATGTATCTACATATAAATCGCATCTGATGGAAATTTTGTTTTCCTCTAACTTTAAATTGTTTAAAGCAATTTTCTGTTGAGTATTTCCTTTCCAGACATATAATAATCTATTTAAGGTAAATTCCTATCAAAAGAATTGCTATATGAAAAGATACATTTTGATGCATATTATTCATTACCTTCCATAAAGATTATACCTAAACTAGTTTTTGTTTGTTTGTTTTTAAACTAGTTTTTTTTTTTTTTTTGGCGGTACTGGGGATCAAACTCAGGACCCTGCGCTTGCTAGGCAGGCGCTTATTCCACTGAGCTATATCCCCAGCTCCTAAACTAGTTTTTAGATGAAAAGATTATATTGCATCTGTTGTTTGCTAAGAGATATTGAAGTAACAAATTCATACACAATTAGAATGCAAATGGGTGGCTGTGTATATTTGTGTGCCTATATGAGAATCTCTTAAAATATAATTTCACCACAAAAATACCTTACTAATCTTGGGGGCAAATACATATTATAAAACCTATTTAATTATTATTAAGATTCTACCAGAGGGTTTTGTTTTGTTTTGTTTTGCTGAGACAAGGACTCACTATGTAGCCCAGGCTGGCCCTTAAACTCATGATGATCCTTCTGCCTCAGCCTCCCAAGTGCTGGAATTATGGGCATATGCCACCATACCTGGCTGCCAGAGTTGTCTTTGTGTAGTTTTTAAAACTGTCAAGACAAATCTAAATCTTTTTTTTTTTTTTTTCTGGTACTGGGAATTGAACTCAGGACCTTGTGCTTGCCAGCAGGTGCTTATGCCACTGAGCTATATCCCCAGCCCCTAGTTTTTAAAACTGTAGTTGCCAAATTATTACTCTTTTCAAAAAGCATAAAGTGAGAATCATAAGCAATTGTTGGTTTTGCCGGTCAGAACCCAAGAAAGGTGGAAAGATTTTATTTCTTCCAGTAATTTTAAAATATAGTGTCAGAGAGAGCTTCTTTTATTGCTTACTACTTAAATGCAAGTTAAAAAGCTCCCAAAGGGAAGTCTTTCAACTTGCTATGCTGTAGCCTATCAGAACATACTTTTAAAGGTGAAGCCCAAATGTTAACAATTGTGTAGGATTTTGTGTTTTAAAGAATTTGAATGTTAGCCAGGCGTGGTGATACACACCTGTAATCCCAGCACTTGGGAGGCTGAGGCAGGAGGATTGTTGCAAATTGGAGACCATCCTGGGCTACTAAGTAAGCTCAAGCCCAGTCTGAACTTCATAGAGGGACCCTGTCTCAAAAAGACAAAAAAAAAAAAAAAAAAAAAAGTGTTAACCATTCTATCCTGTTAGAATATAAAACTGATAATGTGTTAATTTAAAAACCTGTAATACTATATTTTGATATGAATGTTTTCCTGTGTTTGTGGGACTAATGAGCAATCAGCAGGGTATTTGGAAGGAACCACTTTTTTTTTTTTTTTTTTTTTTGGTCTTTTCTCGCTATGCAGTTCAGGCTGGCCTCAAACTCCTCAAATGATCCTCCTGCCTCAGCCTCCCAAGTGCTAGGATTATAGGCATGGGCCACCAGGCCTGGCAGGAAAGAACTACTTGAAAACCTTGTTGCAACTATGGGAAACTTCAGTCTTATACAACCACATTTGTTGTTTCAATCATAGAAAAAAAAATACACTGTACATTTTTTATGGAAACAGTCTTATCCTCACTATTAATCCAAGAAGTAAAACTGATTTTCAATGCAAATTTGCAATGCACCTATATGTTAATAAAATAGAGACTTTTTAAAATGATCCCAGTGATAAGATTTTGTAAGTTAGTACACTCATCCATTCTGGGGGATAGTGTAAATTGCTAAACTTTAGGTAGCAACAAGGTGATATAAATGATAGTGACTTGGTTACTTCCGTAATTTTCGGCTTGTGTATCTAGTTCTATAATTGTCCTTACAAAGTAAGTCATTTTTATACAGTACATGAAATATACAAAATAGAGTTAGGAACCGGGCATGGTGGCACACACCTGTAATCCCAGCATTCAGGAAGCTGAGGCAGGAGGATCATTGCGAGTTCAAGACCAGCCTGGGCTACAAAATGAGCTCAGGGTCAGCCTGAACTGCATAGCGAGACCCTGTCTCAAAAAGACAAAGAGAAAAGTTTTTTGTCTTTAATTTTCCCTTTAAAAGCAAGTAACAACTTGCTTTTAAATGACAGAAAATACCCATAAAGAGTTATAATCTTAGAAGATGAGTTTGGGAGCAGCAGCCTGAGAGTATTTAAAGCTATGTAACTTAAATATATAGGAGTTTCAGTATATTTGAAATTTGCTGAAATATAGGTAGTGAACTTGTTGAATATTTTAGCTTAAAAATAAACCTCAAAAGTTGAATATAAAGCACCAAGTTTTATTTCTTCCTTTTGTAATAACAGGTGATCAAGAATAGCAAAACAGACGTCCCCGAGCTGGAATTGTTTCCTCGATACCTTCTCTTCCTGAGACAGCAGCCTGCGACTCGGACACAGCAGTCTAACGTCTGGGTGAATATGGGTATGATGAGCCTGAGAGTGTTTCCCCAGCATTTACCAAGAGGTAACCTAAGAGCGCAGCAAGAACGCCACCTGGTCCTTAAAGTGAAGAGAAATAGAAATCAAATCGCTCAAAGTCTGGTTGCCACTATACTGACTTGCGTTCTTACCTGCTTTACAGAATCAGTAAATCACTTGTGGGGCTTAGATCTGTGGTCATGCACAAGACTGGGTAGGGGCAAAATCCCAGCAGCAAACTGAAAGGGTCTGTTTCCTTTTTCTAGTTTGTGGAAATAATGTTTTACCTACTTTTTTTGAGATAAGCCATTGTTAATTGTTGCTAGACTTGAGTTGTAATCTACCAGACATTGACTAGTCTTTTCAACTCCATTCAAATTAATAAGAATTCTTTTCGCATTGTTTTTTGTTTTGTTTGGATTTGTTTTCACAAAATGCAAGACATTTCTCATGGAAGGTCTAAGAATGCTTTATAGTGTTAGATAATACAGAGCAAATATGTAATTTTGAAAATGAAAACTAATACATTTGCTTTGCAAAATGCCAGGCCTGCCCCTATAAAAGAACAAAGAAAAATACCATGTCTGTCAAAATGACATACAAATAATTTTCCATTTTAATGTATAATACGCAAAATGTTTCCTTTTGATTTCTCTACATTTAAATTTTATTGATGAAGCCGGGCGTGGTGGTGCATGCCTATAATCCCAGCACTCGGGAGGCTGAGGCAGGAGGATCGTTGCGAGTTCGAGACCAGCCTGGGCTACAAACAGAGCTCAAGGCCATCCTGAACTGCATGGTGAGACCCTGTCTCAAAGACCAAAAAAATTCATTGATGAGCAATACTTATTTTGTGCTTTCCTCTTACAATTACTTGAAATTATTTTCAGCAGTAAAGAAATAATGAGTTCATCCATTTAGAAAGTTCCAGACTTTTTAAGAATTTGATATACTTTACTATTCAAGAGCTACTTCTGAACTATCAACACTCTATCAGTATAGCACTCCTTCGAATTTAAGCAATGGCTTCCTTAAAAGGTTGTATTCAGATAACATATAAAAATACTTTTCCATATCATTTGGTAAGGTTTACAGCAAAACAATGGCGTCTACCTAAACTTTGTCTTTGTGGAAAACATCAAAATCAAGGAACAATGCAATAAAATCTCTGTGATTTGATTTCCTTCATAAAGAATATTAGCCTTGCTTCCATAGCTATCTCTTTTTTGATTCTCTGTGAAAGATAACATAAAAGGCAAGATGTGTTGTTGCACTAGTAAGTATTTGTAGCTCTTGTGCTGATCCTAGATTTTTGCTTTGGTAAATTACCCTGATTTTGTTGGTGCCATTCAAAAGTACAAAATGATGTTCAGTAAGTGGCTGCTGCCTCTGTGAGCTATGCTATAAACAATCTGAATCCTAGACCTGGCTAGTTCTGATTCTCCAAGTTTGTTCTTAATTTGAAATTTTGATCCTCACTAATTAATTAGCTGTGAAATCAATCATTAATCATTTTAAATTTATAAAGATAAGCTTTCTTGCTGTAGTCTTACAACTAATCCTCTGATAACACAATTGGAGAAATTTGGTCTTTCTTTTAGGAATTACCCTTTGCTTGCTGTTTGTAAAAGATTTGCTTTGCAGTATTTAAAATTTGATCATTGTTGAGTTTTGTTCATATTTTTCAAGTACTTGGTTTAGTATATCTGTTTTCTAGATTCTTTTATTCTTTTTAAAGTAACCAATATATACAACCCTTGCCACAGTTATAAAGACTTAAATACAGTCTTTTTTATAGACAAGACTATGGGAAACATTTTCCTAGATTTTTCTCAGCCTTCCTTAGGTGAGAGTTCTTCTTGGAAGTTCTAAAAAAAAATATGAAATTGGTTGTGGTGACACACTCCTGTAATCTCAGCCTCAGGGGTGAGGGGAGTGAGGAGAATGGCATGTTCTAGGCCAGCTTGGGCAGCTTAGCAAGACCCTGTCTCAGAAAAAAGCTGTAGAATGCCCTTGCATTTGATCTCCAGTACCATAAATGAATGAATACATACTTAGATACATGCATGCATACATACAGTGCCGAAATTTTTCTCAACTTTAGTAGGTGAAGATTCACTGAAAAAGCCGGGCATGGTGGCGCATGCTTGTAATCCCAGCACTCGGGAGGCTGAGGCAGGAGGATTGTTGCAAGTTCGAAACCAGCCTGGGCTACAAAGTGAGCTCAAGGCCAGCCTGAACTGCACAGAGAGACCCTGTCTCAGAAAGAAAAAAAAAAGATTCACTAAAAGGCAAAGTTAATGGGAGGAGTAAAGCTAAATCACTACTGAATGGTAGAAAATTACTTGGGATGTACACTTGGACCCTAGAGGAATTATATTGATATGTTAAGTTTATATTTTTTTTGAGCTTGCTCAACAGAGTATATCTTCCCATAGACAGAGATGCCCATTTTATTTTATTTTGTAAGGCTCCTTAATAAATTTTACTTATTGGCTAGGAGTGTATTTTGTTTGGTTTTGGTTATTTGTTTGCTATTTTATATTACTGGGAATTGAACCCAGGGCCTTTGCACTGAACTACACCACCAGTCCTGTTTTTTTGAAGTTTGAGACAGGGTCTTAAAAAGTCATATAGTTGCGAGGCTGAGTTCAAATTTGTAATCCTCCTGCCTTACCCTCCTGGAGTACTGGAATTACAGGAATGTGCCACCGTACCCGGCACTTGGTTTTTCTTCTGTTTTTTAAAGAGATGACTGGTTTTTATGCTGTAGCTTTTGTATGGGATTTTTGCATTTAACCAGCAGCCTGGCGTGGTGACACACACATGTAATCCCAGCAGTGCAGAGGCCGAGGTAGCAAGACTGCCATTCCAAGCCAGCTTGAAATACACAGCGAGGCCCTCCCTGCCCCCAGTTAACCAGGTTTTAAACAGTTTGTCTTTGATTTCTTTTTATTTGACCCCTTTTTCTTTTTCCCTCCTCCTCTTTTGAAGTATTTAATTAGATTTGATATAGTCTTCCTTCACTCTTTTGCCCATACAGTAGGCTCTCTGTATCCATGGATTCCTCATCCGTAAATTCAGCTAATCTCAAATTTGAAATAATTCAGAAAAAAAGCATCTGTACTGAACATGTACAAACTTTCTTCCCTTGTCATTATTCTCTAAACAATACAAGGTAACAATTATTTACATAGCATGTACATTGTATTAGGTGGTATAAGTAACGTAGAGACAAGTGAAAGTATACGGGAGGACATAGATGGGTTATATGTGAATACCGTTGCGTTTTGTATAAAGAACTTTAAAGTAACCTCCATATATTGTGGTATCCTGGGGCTAAGGGATTCCTCAGACCAGTCCCCTAAAGATTTTGAGGAACACCTTTATTGCTATTTTTGTTTTCACCTTGAGCCTTTCAGGAATTCAGTCATCTCTGCTGTCTCATTGGGCAAACAAACTGTGTGACTTTTTCTTCCACTTTTCAATAGGACAGGTTGTTAAATTGTTCAGTCATGTAGAATCTATACCTATTTGGAATTTTAAGTAAAAAAAAAAATGTATAACTATAAATCAATGTGCCAGGTAATTGGGGCACTTCATGACTAAAAGTAATGGGATTAGTAATTCAGAGACAGTTTATTTTAAGAAAGTAGACTAGGTGAATCCAATTATCTGTGCATGGAGTACAAATCCAGTCCTATTTTATCTCCCTCACTCTTAAACTGAGTTGTGTCATCTTGCTGTTGTGACCCACTGAGAGCAGCCATGTACCAACGCCATTGGCTGGCGTGTTCCCACCCGTATTGGTTATTTTTACCTCTGTACTGTTGCTATTTTTTGCAAAGTTGAGAGTTTAGAACATGTGGTTTCCTGTCTTCATTTTAGTTTTATGGTACTCTTCATTTATAAAACTATTAAATATGTAATTCTCATTTCTCATCAGTATTTCCCTAAATAATATGGTCACCATTGCGAAGAGGTTTTTTAAAAACTTTCTGCCTTTTTTCTTATTGTGATTATTACAACCATAGGAAATGTACCTTCTCCGAATGCACCTTTAAAGCGAGTATTGGCCTATACGGGCTGTTTTAGTAGAATGCAGACCATCAAGGAAATTCATGAGTATCTGTCTCAAAGGCTGCGCATCAAAGAGGAGGATATGCGCCTGTGGCTGTACAATAGTGAGGTAAGAGGCATCTCACAGTCATGAGGAATCTGATGAAATGTTAAACCAGGAGATTTTTATATCATTATGCTAAAAGCCCTGTCTGGGACCCCAGATAAAACTTCAACTTTTAAAGTACTGTATGTGTACATGTAATGTTTGTCACCCATGATCTGTAATAACTGTTAATCATCACTCCTGTTTTGTAAAGATTACTGTTATATTTTAAAGTAGTAACGAATACCTTCTCTTTTTCTAAGTAGATTTTATGTCAGATTTGTTTTAAATTATTTTGTACATGTTTAAAAAATCTTTAGACAAAGCCATGTGTTGTGATACATGCCTGTAATTACAACACTCAAGAGGCTGAGGCAGGAGGATCATGAGTTAGGGGCAGGCTGGATTAGAGAGCACCTACCACACCCTGTCTCCAAAAAATAAAAATAATTTGAAGTATGTGGTAAAAATTCTTCCTTCCATCCTTTGAGCACTATTTTTCATTCTCTTCAGAGCGGATGGTAGTAATTATATATTCTTCCTTACATGTTCAATATAAATTATATTCTAAAATTGGGTCATAAGTGCAGTTTTAATAATTCTCTAATCTCTGGTGCATTCTTTCTTATGTCCTCCTTTGGTCACCATTAAGTGGCAGTATTGTATCACAGTTAAGGGCACAGCCCATGCAGCCACGTTACGAGGAAGTAAACCCTGACTCTGCTGCTTTTTCGTTGTGTAACTAAAAGCAAGTTACTTAATTCTGTGTGTTAGTTTTCAAATCAGTGAGATGAGGAAATAGTGTTTGCCTCAAGATAGGTGTAAGAATTAAGGAAATTAAAGTTCATAAGCACTTTTAGATAGTGTGAGTGTAAACAAAAATGTTTAATTCTGCTGCATTTTATTCTAGATATTAAAGAAAATTTCTTTTTTACCAACTCTTCATAAAATCTAAGTCTCAGTAAACTTTGGCTTAGTATATGTTAAATCTTCTCCCAAATATTAAGGGCATAGAGAATGTTGTAAAATTATGGAACTATACATTGTCTTTCCTTTGTTTTGCTACCTAAATGGTTAGTATTTTTAAATAACTATAATATGCCAAGTATCTTTTGGCATCAGTTATGTAAATGCAAGAAAGTTTCTATCATTTACATTATTTCTTATCTCTGGGCTAACCATGTTAAACATCTCCTTGCCATGTAGAATTACCTCACGCTTTTGGATGATGAGGATCACAGACTGGAATATTTAAAAATTCAGGATGAACAGCACTTGGTAATTGAAGGTATGAGACATACACATTTATATTTAATTTTTAGGGGAAGAATTTAAAGAATCACTAATAATCCATTTTGTAATTTTCCCAAGCCAGCTATTACTTGACCATTGCATTGCTTTAAAGAAAAATAACTTGTCTGCTATCATAGGCTGGCAAAAGATATAGGAAAAGTGGGTAGAAATGGGTGAATTCTACTGCAGGTTTATGAAGTTTTAAAAAATATTTAGACGGCCTCAAGTTTGAGTCAGGGATCAGCTTTCTCATACAGTGAGAGACACAGGCTTTCTTTAGTCACAACACTGGTTACTCACGTCGTGTTTCCACATAAGCTTACATTATGTCTTTAAAAACTTAGTATGGGGGCTGGGGATATAGCTCAGTGGAATAAGCGCTTGCCTAGCAAGCGCAGGGTCCTGAGTTCGATCCCCAGTACCGCAAAAAAAAAAAAAAAAAACTTAGTATGAGTTTCCCCATGAAGATTCATGGAAACAGAGTCACTTTTATATTAAAATAAATAGAGCTGAGTGTGGTAGCACACACTTACAACCCAGCACTTGGGAGGCTGAGGCAGAAAGATCTCTGAGTTCAAAGCCAGCATAGGGTACATAGTACATTCAGGTCTAGCCTGGACTCTGTCTTTAAAAAAAAATAAATAAATAAAAATAAAATTTGTTTATAATTTAAGAAGGAATTGTCATATTTTTGATATTTTAGTTTTAAGAAATTCCATTGTATCTGATTCTTTCTGTGTCTGAGTATGTGTCTGAAGTAGATGTTTTTGTTTGGTTGGTTGGCTTTTTTGCGGGGGAGGGTGTCAGGAATCACACTCAGGACATTGTGCCTGCCAGGCAGGCGAGATTCCACTGAGCTATATGCCTGGCCTGGGTTTTCTGTTTTGAGGGTATTTTGTTTTGAACTACTTGACCTTAGTTCCATGGCCTTTGCACTAAACTACATCCCCAGCCCTGTTTTTTGTTTTTTGTTTTTTTGGTTTTTTTTTGGCGTTTTTTGAGGCAGTATCTTAATAAGTTTCCTGGGCTGGGCTTTAATTTGTGAAGACCCGGTCCAAAAATGGGCATCTGAGATGAATACACACTTCCCAGATGCAGAAATACAAACAGCCAAGTAAATATATGAAAAAATGTTCAATGTCCCTGGTCATTCAAGAGATGCAAACTTCTCACCACGGGAAGAATGACTGTTACCAAGAAATCAACCAAGGCCAGGTGTGGTGGCGCATGCCTAGAGGCTGAGGCAGGAAGATCGTTGCAAGGCAGGAGGATCCAGCCTCAACTACAAAGTGAACTCAAGCCCAGTCTGAACTCCATGGCAAGACTCTTGTCTCAAAAAGACCCCCCCCAAAAGAAGAAATCAACCAATAACAATTGCTGGAAGGGGCTGAGGATATAGCTCAGTGGATAAGTGCCTGCCTGGCAAGCGCAAGGTCCTGAGTTCAGTGCCCAGTACCACAGCAAACAAACAAATGCTGGAAGGGCCATGGGGAAACAGGAACCCTCTCCTACTTTTGGGAGTGTAGACTAGTGCAGCCACTGTGGAAATCAGTGTGGAGGTTCCTCAAAAAACTAGGATGGAGGTCCCATTTGACCCAGCTGTTCCCCTGCTGGACATCTTCCCAAAGAATTAAAAACATCATACCATAGCAATATATGTGCACCCATGTTTATAGCAGACAATTTGTAATAGCTAAATCTTGGAAACAACCCAAATGCCCATCAAATGAGGAATGAATAAAAAAAAAATGTGGTCTTTTTCTATAATGGAGTAGTACTCAGCCCTAAAGAAGGATAAATTGGAGACTTTTATAGGTAAATCTATGTACCTTAAGACCATACTCGTAAGTGAAATAAACCAGATGCACATGTGTAAACATACTGCCTGCCTAGTGTGAGAAGCTGAAAGAGTAAAGAAGATCCAAAATGTACAACAGATGTTATAAAATGGGAAGAAACTTCAAAAGGAAAGAGGATGGGGAAATGGAAAAAAGAAGGAAGAGAAAAGGGGGAAAAAATATATATATGTGAGAGTTAAGATGGTTATACTACTAATTTCTCTTAGTTCATTGCAAAGAAAGATTTGTGCTAATATTGTTTGGGCAGTTAAATGCCAGTAGCTTACACTCTGAATAACTAAAGATAACAATATGCAATGTATTAACCATTGTTACCCTCCTATTATCTTGTTTGAAATTTTGTTTATTTTTTTCTTTAAAATAAAAAAAAAAGATTATTTACAATTTAAGAAAGAATTGTCACATTTCTGATGTTTTAGGCTTAAGAAATTTTGTTGTCTCTGAGGCCTTGTGTCTCTTGAGTGTGTGTCTGAGGTGGGTTTTTTGTTTTGGGGGAATTTTCTTTGTTTTGCAGTGCATTAAACCTATGGCCTTTGGACAAAACTACATCTCTAGCCCTTTTTTTTTTCCATTCCTCTTCTGGGTATTCCCAGAAGAATCTAAAACATCGCACCATCAGCAGAGGAATGGATAAGAAAGAGAAAAGGCAGTATCTGGATAAGTTTCCTGGGCTGGGCTTGAACTTGTGACCCTCTGGTCTTAGCCTCTGAGAATGCTGGAACTAGAGGTGTGCATCAGCGTGCATGTGTCTGAACTTGACTTAATTCCATACATAGTTGGGTATGATTTTACTTCAAGTAAAAATGGAAGGTAGTAGCTTATTAATTCTATCAAGTTTTTTTAAAGACCACAATAAAGAATAGGAATATTTTGAGAGCCAGTTTCTAAAAATTACTTGATCTTGTTAAAGTTTTTTTTTTTAAGTTTCTCATTTAGAGATTTTTTTTTTAATAATATAGGTATGAATTGTATGGAAAAAATTAACACACTCCTGTCTTTTTTCAGTACGAAACAAAGATATGAGTTGGCCCGAGGAGATGTCCTTTATAGCCAACAGTAGTAAAATAGACAGGCACAAGGGTAAGTCTCCAGTATTATTTTTAAAGAGATGATTTTAAATTTACTGCTTTTTGTTCCTGTTGGGTGAATCCAACATCAAATCATAAATTTTTGTAACCCTTTAATTAAACAAGTTTTGTGTTTTTAAAGTCGTACTTGGAGAGGCTGGAGAGATAGCAGCACAAACACTTGCCTGGCAAATGCAAGGTCCTGAGTTCAATTCCTAGTACCAAAAAAAAAAAAATCTGGGCCTGGTGGCACACACCTGTAATCCCAGCACTCGGGAGGCTAAGGCAGGAGGATTGCTGGGAGTTTGAGGCCAGCCTGGGCTACAAAGTGAGCTCAGTGCCAGCCTGAACAGTATAGCGAGACCATCTCAAAAAGGAAAAAAAAGAAAAAAATAGTCACACTTGAAGAATTCATTTTTTAAAATCATAGCAATTAAAAACAATGCTTACTCCTTCTGGATTACAAATGAGCATGTATCATGATTGCAAAAACACTCCTTAAGAAAAGAGTTTCTCAACTTAGCATTTGAAAAACCTGCTAAAGAGCTACTAGCTCTACTTAGCTGATTAAAAGTTATAAAAATCACTTACTGCTGGGCGAGGTGGCACACGCTGGTAATCCCAGCACTCCGGAGGCTGAGGCAGGATGATCATTGCGAGTTCAAGACCAGTCTGGGCTACAAAGTAAGCTCAAGGCCAGCCTGAACTGCATAGCAAGCCCTTGTCTCAGAAAAGAGGAAAAATAAACCATTTATTGAGTACAAGTAACTTTGTTCTACAGCATATTACTACAGCTACACTTTGGTTCTCATATTTTTTATTTTAGTTCCCACAGAAAAAGGAGCCACAGGTTTAAGTAACCTGGGAAACACATGCTTCATGAACTCAAGCATCCAGTGTGTTAGTAACACACAGCCACTGACACAGTATTTTATCTCAGGGAGACATCTTTATGAACTCAACAGGTAATATTTTTTGAGCCATTGGTGACTAAACCTTCCAAGAATTTGATATGAATCCAGTATCACCTTGGTCTCCGTTTGCTTTACCCTGGGGTTAGGGAGTCTTCTTATTGCTCTATCTAGTATGAAGTAAGGACCAAGAAATATTAATCACATTTCAAAAAATGAAAAGATATTTCCATATGATGGACATTTCTGTGACTTTTGAGCATCTTTTACAAATTTTCCTTTCAAACTTCTAGGACAAATCCCATTGGTATGAAGGGCCATATGGCTAAATGCTATGGTGATTTAGTACAGGAACTTTGGAGTGGAACTCAGAAGAATGTTGCCCCATTAAAACTTCGGGTAAGCACCTTAAAAAATATGAAACCTTTTTTTTTTTTTTTTTTTTTTAAGTCTTTTTGAGTCTCACTATGCAGTTCAGGCTGGCTTGAACTCACTTTGTAGCCCAGGCTGGTCTCGAACTCACAATGATCCTCCTGCCTCAGCCTCCCCAATGCTGGGATTACAGGCATGTGCCACCATGCCCAGCAAAACCTTTTAATTTTAAAGGAGGTGTTTAAACAGTCTTTTAACTGTCTGTATGTTTTCTGTGTTTAGCTTTTTGGTTTAGTTTAATCAATGTTTTGGGGTTCTTTATAAGGTATAAACCAGCTGTCCAGTTCTGTTGGTCTTAAATCTATTTCTGTCCAGGGTGACCAGGTCCCGAGAACGAGGTACCTGTGGATGAATAGAAAAGTAAGAGGAAAAAGAAATACAAGAGAGACAAAATTCTGGGGTCAGGGGGCTTACAGCCTCTTGGACTGCAGCCTGCAATAGCATTTTCAGTAACCTTTTATTGAGAAAGAACAAAGAAGGCAGCTGAGCAGATGGGAGGATATGAACCATTTTAGCAAGGACAATACAACTCAATTATAAGCATGAGACTTGACTAGTTAGCCATCATGTTATCATTCCATCTGGCGTATCACAGCAAAGCATTTAACGTTGACCCCGGGGCTTACAGTGCTTCTGCTAGACTTCCTCCAAACCCCAACAATCATGGCTTGGTCAAGCCTGAGGCAGTACATTGAAAGAGTAACTAAAGAAGGTCCTTCTCCACAAGTTCTTGTACTTGTTCAGATACATGCACCATACCCAGCTGTCTTTATATTTTGTGGTTTTTTGTTTTTGTCATTTTGAGATACAGTTTCACGGTGCAGTTCAGGCTGGCCTCAAACTCACAATGATCCTCATACCTTAGCCTCCCAGGTACTGGGGTTACAGGCATGCACCACCTTGCCTGGCTGCGGCTGTCTTTATTTTAAAATAAGGCAGAACTTTTTTAACATTTCGGTGGTGTGTACCTGTAACCCCAGCACTTTGGGAGGCCAAAGTAGGAGGATTCCAAGTTCAAGCCCACCGGGGCAGCTTGGTGAGCCTGTCTCAAAATAAAAAGGGGCTGGGGATCCAGCTTGGTGCCACAGCCTGAGTTTGCTCCTCAGTTCTATAAACACAAACAAACTAACTGGACAGCATGGCACACATCTAGGGGATGAGGTAGGAGGACAGCAAACTCCAGCCCAACCTGAGCAATGTAGCAACCTAGCAAGACCCTGTCCTAAAAATTAAAAATAAAAAGGATTGGGATCTAGTCCAGTGTAAATGCTCCAGGTTCAGTCTCCAGTACTACCAAAAAAAATTAATAATCATAATAGCTAAAGATTTACTTGCCACTTCTTAGATGCTAGTGTAATTATTTTACATTCCTTAACTCATTTAATTCTGTAAATAAGGGGCTGGGGTTATAGCTCAGTAGAATAAGCGCTTGCCTAGCAAGCGCAGGGTCCTGAGTTCGATCCCCAGTACCGCAAAAAAAAAGAAAAGAAAGCTAATTCTGTAAATAATCTTATAATGTGATGCAGTGTTTTAACCATCCATCACCACGTTTTTGGTAGTGCATACTAGGAACTGAGCGACATCCCATTTCTTTTATCAGTCTGCTTTTCAGGTTTGAGACAAGGTCTTGCTAAGTTGCTCTAGATCGTGTTGAAGCTTAAAATCACAGAACATTTCAGTCTCCTGGAGTGCTTTATCCCCATTATATGGCCCAGGAGACTTAGGCTGTGAGTCTTTCATTGTGACAAAATGGTATTTTCTATTTCTTTTAAATAACATCTTTGTGTCTATGAAATTCAGTTTTGCTATATGATAATGAATTGGAAGTCAGTGTTGACCAAAGTGGTTCTCTGATTTTGGTCATTTAAGACTAAAATTAGAAAGATTCAATGATTAATTCAAAATATATTTACTGAAACAGAGGCAGATTAAATATTGTGCTATTGGGGTCTGGGGCAGCAGCATGGCGCCTGCCTGGTAAGCACCAGGTGCTGAGTTCAATTCCTGGTACCAAAAGAAAATATTGTGCTATTTACTTATGATGTCTCTGATTGAATTATGAGTCATTTTATTCCAAATTTTAAAAGGTAGAAAATAATGACTGTTACTCCTTATATTTATAGTGGACCATAGCAAAATACGCTCCTAGATTTAATGGGTTCCAGCAACAAGACTCCCAGGAACTTCTGGCTTTCCTCTTGGATGGTCTTCATGAAGATCTCAACCGAGTCCATGAGAAGCCGTATGTGGAACTGAAGGACAGTGATGGCCGACCAGACTGGGAAGTAGCTGCAGAGGTTTGTCAGTTTTGAGTTTCTAATGTAAGCAGTAGACAAAATACTCTGACCACACATACATGCAAACTAAGCAAATGTAAGCTAAAATGTTGTCATCAAAGTATTAGTGTGAAAAGAAGTTTGTTTCTATGTTATTCTCATGCAGTAATACCAAAATAAAACCACTCATAATGGAAATAGAAAAATGTTACTATTTCACGTCATAGACTTCATGGCATGGGGCAGTGATGGAGAATCTTTTAAAGACTGAGTACCAAAACCCACCTATTTATCACAAAGTGCCAACACTACAGTTAAACCGGAATACTGAGATAAAACACTGTCAGAAAAAAGAATTCTACATTAACATCTTCTGTCTTAAGAGTAAAACAGTAACATGTGCATACCAAGGTTTTTTTTTTTTTTTGAGACAGAGTCTCACTATGTAGTTCAAGCTACCCTTGAACTTGTGGTGATCCTTCTGCCTCAGCCTTCCAAGTACTGGGATTATTGGTGTATGACACCACACCTGGCTTTATCTAGTGGAACTTAAAGTCTTGTAATGCTGAAGTAACGTATAAGTGTGTTTTATTTGCTGTTGCTGTTGCTTCTCCTCCTCCTCCTCCTCCTCCTCCTGCTCTTCTTCCTCTTGCCCCTCCTCCTCCTCCTGTCTTTCTCTTCCATACTGAGAAGTGAACCCAGGGCCTTACCCTTGCTACCAAGTACTCTACCCCCACTCCATCTTCAGCCTCTTTAGTATATATATATATATTTTTTTTTTTAGCCTCTAATATTTTATACATGCCTCAGAAAAATTACTTTGTATTTAATAACTTTTTTTTAATTTTATTTTTAAGACAAAAGAACCCAGAATAACACAGAAACAATACAGAAAATACCAAGTTATGGAGAAGATAGTAGGGAATCTGCACTGGATGCTGTATAACATAATGTTATCTTCGTATTTGTTATAACAAAATCAATAAAGGATATACCGAATTACAGAGGAGACAATAGGAAACCATCACTGGATGCTGTATTACATAGTGTTGTCCTTACATTTGTTAACACAAAAACAATAAAGGAAATACCAGATTACAGAGAAAATAGTAGGGGGTTACCACTGGATATTGCATAACATAATGTCATCCCCACCCCTATCACTCAGTTATATAGATGATGGCTCATTCAATTAATCAGTTTTGTCCACTTCACCTCTCTTGTTCTACCACCCTGTCAGTGGTCTTCCCACTGGTAATAACTGCACTTTTGGTTATGTACTCTTTCATGCTCTTACTTTGGGCAGAGACTTGGCTGCTTCTAAATATGCTGTATATTACGTGGGTGTACACAAATTACTGTGGCAGGAGGTGGAGAAGCACCCTTTGGCAAGCCCTCACAGCCGTGAGTGTCCAGTTGGGTAGGCAGGGTTACACGGCGAACCACCAGACTCTGTCAGAGGGTCCGCATCTGTAGGTTCAGGCACCTGTAGGTTCAGGCGAGTCTTCAGGGCCTTCTTGGGGGCCAGGCAAAGCACCTGGCACAACCCAGGGCAGGGTGGAGCACCTGGCATAAGCTGGGGTCTGGGCAGAGCACCTGGCATGCTTGGGGGGGCCGAGTGGAGCTCCAGGGGTGGGGCAGAGCACCTGGCACACCCCGGGGCTGGATGGGGCTCAGGGGCGGGGCAGAGTGCCTGGCACGCCTTAGGGGCCAGGCACAGCTCCAGGGGTGGGGTGGAGTGCCTGGCACACCCCAGGGGCTGGTCAGAGCGCTGGACATGCCCGGGGGGTGGGTGGGTGTGCTCTCCTCGACCTATCCAAGTCCAGGGGGTCATGGACTGTGTCCCAGCACCACTCTGTGGGAGGCTCAGTCTAGGTCCTCAGGGCTCTCATACAACCCAAAGGGAGGCCCCTACCCCCTCAGGCCTCCAAGCTCCCCCTGAAAGTGCCTGGTATCCCCTTATAGGCCATTAGTGTCTTTGGAGACTATCCCCTCCCAGCTAGAGAGGCAGGTCTACACCCTAGTTCTATGTCTTCGCCTCATCCCACCACTCAATCTTGTTGGGCATTGGGTGCACTTACGATGCTGGGCGTAAGTGGTATGAGGTCTTCTCCACCTGTGCTCACCGTGATAGATCATGGTGTGTACTAAGTTTAGTTATTAGTTCTCGGAAAGAATTGGAGGATTTTCTCAGGTCTGCTGTGTAGAGTATGTTGTTGTCTCTCAGGCTCCAGGACTGCTGCTTTTGATATAGTTTGACGCTATGGTTTTGTATATCTTTCATAGATGCAAGCAGTGTGGAGTCTCTCTTGGTGCTCATATTAATAGTTTAGGGTGAGTCCTGAAGCCCATTGACTCAGCTCATTGTTGACAGGATCACATGGTGCCTGCGCAGGCCACCAGGACTCACTGTGCTTGGAGAGTGTGTTCAGGGTGGGAGCCGAATCCCAGTAACTCAGCTCATGCTTCCTGCTTGGTGTTGGAGTGAGAAGGGCGTGGGGCCGTGTAGCCCACCTCCATCTGCAGCTCTGTTGTACTCCAGCCCCTTTTTGTTTTTTGACTGGATCCCTGGAAATTTCTGTGGTCCTGAGGTCACTTCCATTGCTTTCTGCTACACTTTGCTGGTATTTGCTCGCACAGTGGAGAGGTCTGAGGCCATATCCTCGGGGCAGACATAGAGCTGGGTGTGGTGGGCTGCTCATTGGTTGCCTCGACTCCGGCCAACCTCAGGGCCCTGAATGGAAAGATTTCCACGGAGTGAGGAATCTGTTTCTTTGGCCTTTGTATCCTCCCATCCTCACACTGGATTCAACCATTCCTTCTGACCACGTATTTCCTTTCCGGGCTGCGCTTTCTCCTCTCCCGTTTTGGACCAGCTCTCAGGACATTGTTCACCTTTGGCCATGGCAAGCGCCAGTGAGACGATATGGAGAACCAAGACACCCACAACGCCTTCTTTCTGGAGTTCTGGGCTTAGTGAGGCTTCAGCCTGGTGCTGCTTTCTAGCAAGCGTTGGTCCTCCAGACTGTTGCTGAACTAGCTGCTCATGCTGATACGCAGCTGCCGTTACTCCTCTGATTCGCACGTGCTGGAGAGATTGGAGGTCTGGCGCCAGGGGCGGTGGCAGCGTCCGCCCCCCACCCCCCCAGGACCGAGGTGCCCAGGGGGCTGCAGCGTTCATTGCCTGAGGCCGGCTGCATGGTGTGGGGCTCCAGGGCCCGGCATCAGTGGTGAGCGCGCGGAGCCACTGGGCGGATGGATGCACTTAGGGTGTGGAGGGCGAGGAGAGGGCAGCTGCAGTGGGCAAGGTGTGCGGAGCGGGGCGGGGCCGGGCCGGACCGGACCGGACCGGACCGGACCGGAGCAGCCGGTGGAGGAGGCTGGGGCCGTGGCTCTGCCCTTCTACTCAGGAATTTGCTTACCTCTGGCCTATTGGGAATGTTTCCGTGGGCAGGGCCTTCTGAGGCTGATGCTGTGAGTGCCGGAATGAGGGAGCAGGCTTGGGGTCTGTGTGGAGCGGTGGCTTCTTCCTTTTCTGCCTTCTTTTCCCCTGACCGCCATGACGGTCCTCCAAGCTTTTTCTCCTGGAGAAGTCTTGTTTGCTCTTTCTGAGGGTTTCAATTCCCCTTTCGGATCTTGCCTGGGTCTGGGGCACCAGGGCACCCATTTCTCTCCTTCTTGTCTTCTATTGCTATATTTCAGTGCCTCATTGGCGATCCTCTGGGGGGATCTTTCTCTGCAGCTTACCCGGTCGCCATCTTACCAGAAGTCCCCTTAATAACATTTTTAATCTCTGAGCTGGCCATATATTTTGAATTATACACCTGAATTATAAATTCATAGATGGAAAGCTTATGTATTTTAAATAAAGATTAAATTTTTTTCTTTTTTGCAGGACTATATTTTAACATTGAAATTGAACACACTTAGCCATTGTTTTTGGATTTATGCTTATCCTTTGAATTTTGAAAATAAGAGTTGTGTAATCTTTTCTTTTTTTCTTGCTAGGCCTGGGACAACCATTTAAGAAGAAATAGATCAATTGTTGTGGATTTGTTCCATGGGCAGCTAAGATCCCAGGTCAAATGTAAGACATGTGGGCATATAAGTGTCCGATTTGATCCTTTCAATTTTTTATCTTTGCCACTACCAATGGACAGCTATATGCACTTAGAAATAACAGGTAGGTCATAGAGTTCTGAAAAATTATTTGACTCCATTTTACTTGATTCAGTTGTTGACCTGAATTTGTAATTATAGTTATTTGTTGATGATGAGTTAATAGATTTGTAGTCATGTTATACTGTAGCAATTTGCATTCAGGCATAATTTCAGGTTTGAAAGATTTGGAACATGGGCCTGTTCTTGTACCCATTGGTGTTTTTAGTTTAAAACATGCCAGAAACTTTTTACAAAGCCTTGCAAAGTCTCCCACAGTTCTTCATCAGATGAACATCAGAACATTCCCGGTTCTTCCCAGTATGTTTGGTAGCGGGAGTGAAGTGCGGGAGCACGCACTCGCCAAGCGCGTGATGCGCCGCTGAGCGCCGTCCATGGCTCCTGGTGTTCTTAGTACTGCTTTATCATTTACACATTAAATAAAATCCTAGGGGGAAATGTGTGATATTTGCAAGACAGATATATCTATCTGCTTGCAGTATTCAAGACTTTCAGCATTTCTTGTATTTTATTGATAAAAGATCTTTTCTCCTTACTAGTAATTAAGTTGGATGGTACTACCCCCGTACGATATGGCCTAAGACTGAATATGGATGAGAAGTATACAGGGTTAAAAAAACAGCTGAGTGAGCTCTGTGGGCTTAAATCAGAGCAGATCCTTCTTGCAGAAGTGCATGGCTCCAACATAAAGGTACTGCTATTGCTAGGGCACTTTTCATTCCGTTCATCAAAGATCATAGTTTTCTCAAATGTTATCAGTTAATTTTTACATTGTATGACCAGGGGAGATATTGAAACATTAAAGAAAAAAAAAAGTATCAGCTGGGTGAGGCGGCACACACTTGTAATCTAAGCACTTGGGAGAGTGAGGTAGGGGGTTGCTGCGAGTTTGAGGCCAGCTTGGACTACATGGCAAGACCCTGGCTCAAAACCAAAAAACAGTCACATGCAATGTAAGATCTATATAGAAAAGAGTAACAGTCATCCTTGGCAGTGAGGAGTGAACAACACTTATCTATCAAACATTTGTCTTTTAGCCAAGAAAAATTATTATTATCTTACTTGTTTTATACGTGAAAGCTCATAAAACAGTTCAAGTACATCAGATAGTTCACCCATCCCATCTGAAACACCTTCCTTCTCATCTTCCTTTCTTTTTTTTTCTCTGTAGAACTTCCCTCAGGACAACCAAAAAGTACGACTCTCAGTGAGTGGATTTTTGTGTGCGTTTGAAATTCCTATCCCAGCATCTCCTGTTTCAGCTTCTAGTCCTATACAGACAGGTGAGAGAGAACTGGAACTCTTTCTCATGGTCTCGACAGCTCTATGGGTTTAAGAGGTATCATGATTATTATAGTTGTTGTACCAAGAATATTAGAGCTGAACAGTTTTCAAACCTCAGAGAGGGACTGGGGATATAGCTCAGTGGCATAAGTGCCTGCCTGGCAAGCACAAGGTCCTGAGTTTGATTCCCAGTACCAAAAAAAAAAAAAAAAAAAAAAAAGACAAACTTGGGAGAAGTCTTACTGACCATTGAGCTGAAATTGCCCTTTTTGTAGATGAGGAAACTGAAATTCAGAGAACCTAAGTGACTAAGGTAGATAGGGAGTAGTTACTGGTCCATATACCAGTAACAAACTCCTTTGTCCAAAATGAACATTTCAACAGGTGATGTAGGAAAGTACCACCAGAAAACATAATACATTTAGATAAAAAGGAATCTCTTTATCTAGTTATTGAATCAGATTTAGTATGGTTACTCAGTGATTCATTTGGCCATTAATATGCTCTTATTTATATTGCTTATAATTAGGTTAATTCTTGTTTATTTTTTGACAGTTTCACTGTGTAGGTCAGGCTGGCATACTGGCCTCAAACATAGCGATCCTCATGCCTCAGTCTCTTTTTTGTCTAGTTGATCATGCCTCACACTCTTGCAAGCTGAGATTACAGTGTTCCACCATGCCTGGATAGTGTTGCTTTTTCATGGTATCATCACTGTCCACTAGAACTCTGCAACAGTGGAAACTTTCTATGAACCTTGCCCTCCATTACAGTGTTGCAGGTTATTGAGCACTTAAATGTGGCTAATGAGACTGAGAGAATGCATTTTTAGTAATAAAAAGCATCATCTGGCCAATGGCCGTATTGGACAAAGCATGTGTAGAGGAATGGACAATTTTAGAGGCAAGAAAAAGGAAGACAGGTGGACTCAATTGTGTATCACAGCACAATGTTCATATAGGTTTCGGAAAAAATTTTATTTGACAGTTCTCAACACTGCTTTTCCAGTTAGTCTTTTAAGTGTGAGTTATGACAATAAAATATGGAATTAAAATCATCCTATAAATAGAATTATTTGAACTATGATTTCTCCCCAACTGATGTTAAAAGATATTACACTTCTCAAAGTCCATGTCCTTGGAATACTTAAGAGCAGAGATAAAAGCAGCACAAGCTAAACCGGGCATGGTGGAGTACACATGTAATCCCAGCTGCTAAAGAGGCTAAGGCAAAAGGATCACAAGTTCGAGGCCTGCCTGGGCTACCTAGTGGAGGGAACAAGTACCTGTGTCACAGATTTACGGTGCTATTTCTGTCTTTGAATTTATAGATTTCTCTTCTTCCCCATCTACAAATGGAATGTTCTCCCTAACTACCAATGGGGACATACCTCGACCAATATTCATCCCTAATGGAATGCCAAACACTGTTGTGCCATGTGGAACTGAGAAGAACTTCGCAAATGGAATAATGAATGGTCATATGTCATCTTTGCCTGACAACCCCTTCACAGGCTACATCATTGCAGTCCACCGAAAAATGGTTAGTTTCAGTGTCAAGCAGCTTACTGTTGGTCTTGTCAGTGTGATTTGTGAAACAGCCATTCTCTGTCTTGGCAGCATCTTCATTGAGCACATTTTCAGTGTGTTGTATATGCAGATGCAAGTGATTGGAGCCAGGACTTAGTACCACATACGAAGGCCAGTATATGACATGATATTCCTCGCTTGTGAGGCTAGCCAGTGCACCTGAACACTACCTTGTTTTAAAATTTTTGTCTTCTATGTATTCATAACTATGTATATCTTCTCTGCCATATGAACGTGCATACCTTTGGAAAAGGTTTGGTGGTGGTAGTGGTTTATTCATATGTGTGTGTGTGTGTGTTTTGAAGAATTACAAGAAAAAATGAAATTCAAAAGAAGGTACTGTGTTAATTCCCTAGAACTACTCTAAGAGATTACCACTAAACTTAAAGGTTTAAAACAGCAGAAATTCTTTCACAGTCTAAAAGGATCAACAGGGTTGTACTCCTTCCATTCCTCCTGCCTCTGCATCTCAACTAGCTAGAATTACAGGTGTGTACACAAGACTAGACTTCTTAAAGAATTAAGAATGTCCAGGTAGCCAGGCATGCTGGTGCACACCTGTAATCCCAGTTCTCGGGAGGCTGAGGCAGGAAGATCACTGTGAATTCGAGGCCAGCTTCAACTGCATAGTGAAACCCTATCTCCAGATCAGTTCTTTTTGTTTTTTTGGTACAGGGAATAGAACTCAGGACCTTGTGCTTGCTAGGCAGGCACTTGTGCCACTGAGCTATATCCCCAGCCCAAAACTCTGTCTCAAAAAGACAAAAATAAATTAGATTTTAGGTCCTTTTGAGATAAGGACTCACTGTGCAGTTCAGGCTGCCTTGAGCTCACTTTGTAGCCCATTGTGATCTTGAACTTGCAATGACCCTCCTGCCTCAGCCTCTCATGTGCTGGAATTACAGGCGTGCGCCACCGCGCCTAGCACATCAGATTTTTTAATAACCCTGAATTGCCTTTCTGTTACTCTAAGCTGTTGTTTTATTACGCAGCCATTTGCAGTCTAACCCTTTTCAGTGGATATTCTCTGTATATGGAATATCCCTAATCTCAAAATTTGGAGTTGCTTACCTGGTGAAGTTTATGCAGATATTCCAAACTCTGAGAGACTGCTGTCCCGACCATATTAGACAAGGGATATTAAAGAATATAGCAAGAAGCTCTTTAATATACTCAAAGCAGGTCTTAAAACTTGACCCTGGGGCCAGAGATGTGACCTCAGTGGCACAACACCTGCCTGGCAAGCAGGAGATCCTGAGCTGGATTCCCAGTACCCAAAAAAATTGGCCTATCAGGTACTGAAGATTAAAAACCACTAAAGTTACTTAGCTGCTTTTAGGAAAGTGGATAAGTTGCTATAAAGTTGAATAGCTGTGTTGCATAAGTCTCCAACTTAAAAATTGCTACTTTAACAACCACTATCAGCAGTTTGTTAGAAAATTGCATTATCAGCCATTCATGATGTTACTGACCTATAATCTTTGCATTCGAGGCTGAGGCAGGAGGATTGCTGGGAGTTTGGAACCAGTATGGGTTAGGTGGTGAGTTCAGAACTACATCCCAAGACCCTGTCTTAAAAAACAAAAAAGACGGGCCAGACATAGTGGCACCTACCTGTAATCCCAGCACTTGGGAGGCTGAGGCAAGAGGATTGGTGTAAATTTGAGGCCAGCCTGAATTATATAGTCAGACCCTGACTCAAAAAGAAAATTATATTTCAGAAAGTTTTTTGATTGGCTGGCTCTCTTCTTTCTTTCCTTTGTTCTTTATTTCTGGTGGTGGTGTTGTTTTAAAACAGGCTCTTATGGTGTAGCTCAGGCTGGTCTCAAACTCTACAACAGTCCTCCTGCCTTGGCCTCCCAAGTGCTGGGATTACAGGTGTGTGCCACACTGTGCCTGGCTGGCATACTTTCTAAAGAAAGAATGTGTTTTAATTATTTTGAAGCCTTGGGATAGGAAACTATTAGTTTTTACATGATTCAGTGTGTGTGGGAAATGCTTATCAGAGAAAATTATACTTTGAAAATATTAATTATTGAAATCAAAATTTTGTAACTCAACTTGGCAATACTTTAACCATTGTCATTATATTAACAACAGTTGTTCCAAAAATTGGTGGAAACTAATTTGAAAATGTACAGCAATGCATGTTACCACAGTCCTGGAAGAATCAGGCCTATCTCCTTCTCACTCTCTTGTTCTTACATACAGATGAGAACAGAACTGTATTTCCTGTCATCACAGAAGAATCGGCCCAGCCTCTTTGGAATGCCGTTGATTGTTCCATGTACTGTCCATACCCGGAAAAAAGATCTTTATGATGCAGTGTGGATTCAAGTATCTCGACTAGCCAGCCCACTCCCACCTCAGGAAGCCAGTAACCATGCTCAGGATTGGTAAGTTCAAGGAGTCACTTCAACCTGTGGTTTTCAAACTCTCAAAGAATAATTTATATGAATTCTGTATGATAATATGACCCATCCTACATCAAGTTAATCACTCTTGGAAGCACCATTCACGAGCCCATGATTCACTCATTTGGTAAGAAATATAGCTTCTTTTTGTCTGCTAGACATTCTAGTGTCTGGTAATTCTCTAATCTCTGGTAATTCTCTAATCTCTTAGCTAACTGCTTCCTGCCACTGCTTCAGGTAATACCCTTGTCTCCTGCTGTTAGATGAGTAGAGACTATGATGTCAGGAATGGTGGCCCATGCCTGTAATCCCAGCACTGTCTGGGAGGCTGATACAGTTAGTCCAGTGCAAACAATTTAATAAGTTAGCAAGCCCTATCCACATTTTAAAAAATAAGCGCTGGGCATGGTGGCACATGTCTATAATCCCAGCATGTGGGAGGCTGGGGCAAGAGGATTATTGCAAGTTTGAGGCCAGCCTGGACTACATAAGTCAGTTCAAGGCCAGGTGGAACTACATAGTGAGACCCTGTCTCAAAAAGACAAAAAAAAAAATTTTAAAAATAAAAAAGGGCTGAGGATGTAGCTCAGTACAAAGGCCTTGGGCTTAATCCCAAGTACCACCAAAAACAAGTAAATAAAATTTTATAAAATAATACGAATTCTCCAGGTAATTACTTGTATCATCGCAGCATCTAGAATGGGAGTGACAGTGTGCTTAATCTGTCATGAACTCTAAAGTCTCATGCATGATTCAGTTGGATTATTTCTATACTGTGTTACTTCAACATGGGGTAAATTCACAAATTTAGATAAAGATAATAAACATTTTATGTAGGTTTTCTATTCCTCCTACCACTGTTCTATTGGATTAGTAAATACATTTACTTCATTAGGATTGTGGGTGCCTTGTTTATATCTCAAGTTAAATTGCACGTCATTTAGTTACTGTCACAGTGCAAATGAGTTCAGCTCAGTAAAAAGTTCCTTGTTATAGTGTAGTCTTTTGCTAATTAAATAGGTTTAAGGTAGATAAATCTTAAAGGAAAACTGCAAATAATAGATACACAGTTTAGTTGATGAATGTGTGTTCAGTAAAAATTACTTCGTGGTGAGATTAAATTTGAAGTCAAAGTCTAATTGAATTGAAGGGCTTTTCCCAGGATTTGCTAATGAAGTAGATGTGGATTATGAGAGAAAGAGGAATCTACGTTACATTTTCAGTCTGAGCAATTGTTTGTGGATGATGGTGCCATTTAATGAAACAAGGGAATCTAGAGAAGGAAAAGCATGTTTTGGCAAGAAATGATAGGAATCAAGTTACATGGAAGATACCTATTCAGGAGAAATTCACTGAATGTCCTTTTCTGGAGATACAAATACAATTGTCATCAAAAAATTGGTACTTAAAGCCCCAAGATGGAGTAATATCCCTTAAGAGTGAAAATTAGGTATAAAAGATGCCCAGCCAGGCGTGGTGGCACATGCCTGTAATCCCAGCACTCGGGAGAGGCTGAGGCAGGAGGACTGTTCCAAATTCGAGACCATCCTGTGCTACAAAGTGAGCTCAAGGCCAGCCTGGACTGCATAGCGAGACCCTGTCTCAAAAAGGCCAAAAAAAAAAGATACAAAAGATGCTCAAGATCTAATTCCTATTGCGTTGTAACATTTAGAGGTTGAAATGAGGAGGAGGGAGAAGGAGCAGCTGTATAAGGGAAACCAGGAATAAGCAATTACCCAAAAGCTGAATGGAGAAAGTATTTCAAGGAGGAAGTGATCTGTGGTTTCAAATCCTAAATTAAGTAAGAAGAGAACTCAAAAGTGCCCACTGTATTTCATAAAATGACAATCATTGGTGACCTTTTGAAATCTGTTTTACTGGAACAGTGTAGATGAGGGCATGAGGTTGGAGTGGCCTTTACACATATAGTAGGAGCTTAACTTTGGAAGCACACGCTGAAATGTTTACAGATGAAATGATAAAGTGCCTGTGATTTCCATCAAAGAATCCAATGGGTCACAATAGCCAAAAAGTGAGAACAGCTCAAGTGTTGAACAGATGGATGGATTTGCAAAATGTATTATGCATGTGTGATAGAATATTACTCACCTATCAAAAAGAATGAACTGCTGATACTTATATCAGTAGGAAGCATGAAAACATAATGAAAAATCAAAGTCAGACACAAAAGGTCAAATCTTTTATTTTCATGCAATATCTATAGTAAGCAAATTGATAAGAGACAGAAAGTAAAAAAAGTAGATTACAAATCAGGGTCATAAAGAGGCTTGAGATGGGGTGTTAGCTTTGCATTACTGTAGCAAATACCTGAAATGGTTGTGTTAAAAGGAGGAAAGTTTAAAAGCTGAGTATGGTAGTACACTCCTGTAATCCCATCCTTTAGGAAAGTGAGACCCACAGATGGCTGCAAGTTTGAGGCCAGCCTGGGCTACAGGGTGAGACTCTATCTTAAAAAAAAAAAAGTGGAAGGATGTATTTTGGCTCCCAGTTTTGGAGGTTCTGGCTCCTGACTGGTTGGCATTATTGCTTTTGGCCCAAGAAAATGAGTGGTTGACCAAGGGGCAGCCAGGAGACAAAGACAGAAGAGCTCTGGGTCCCAGTGTCCCCTTCAAGAGTGCACCGCAGTGACCTAACTTCTTCCACTCGGCCTTGCCTCCTCAGTTTTTCACCACCTCTCAGTACTGGGCCAGGTTGGACAGAGCCTTCCACATAGTGGCCTTGGGAGGTTTGTAAGATCCAGACTATAGCAAGAGGGGCGTTACCTTTGTGTGATGGCTTCAGGGCTCCTCCTGAGAATGCTGTGCAGTCAGGACCCACTGTCTTTTGATTCCTCCTGCTTGACCTCATTTGGACATGCTACAGGGCAGTTCAAGGCTGTCAGCAGCTGCTCCCTGGAGAGGTGGTTATGTGGGAAGGTCTTGATACAGCCCTCATGTTTGCTTTACAGGGAGCCACTCCCAACTGCCAAATGAGCTGTAAAATATTTTGCTTTTACCTATGTTTGTTGCATTGCCTCTTCTCCATCCAGCTTTATGAACTACAATTGACAAATATCCCTTAGTGTAGGGAGTACTCTTTTGAGGGGTGTTTGGTCCTCAAATGCAGGGCCTTGCACTTTAATAAGCACTGTACCACTGAGCTACACCCCAGCCCAAGAATTGTCTGTACTTAAAAGGTAAAATGTATAAATTATTAAAAAGGATTACCTTACATGTACAAGTAACAGAAACTCAGTAAGGCTTCTGAATAGAAAGGCTTCTGTGATACGTCAATGTTCTTGTCATGGAAAGTTCTTAGTTTAACGTGAATTAGGTCTGCTGATAAAATTAGGGCTGAAGGGTAATTGATGTTTCATTTAATAATTACCTTATCTTATAAAATTTGGACTCTTTTAGAGACATCTGGCAATCTAGTGTGTGTAGCCCTCTGTAAGCAAGAACATAGCCTAATGTGGCTCATACAGAGCTACAGCTGATGGCTTAGGGTAAGTGGCAGGGCACGTTAGCATGAGGTTACTATTAAGGCACATGCTCTTTCCTAGGATCACTTTTAGAGAAGATGAAAAGGAATTGGATCTCAAACCAAATGTCACATTGTTTGGTTTGTGTTTTCTGTTTCAGTGATGACAGTATGGGCTATCAATACCCTTTCACTCTACGAGTTGTGCAGAAAGATGGGAACTCCTGTGCTTCGTGTCCATGGTATAGGTAAAGTGGCTTCTGCAAAAGAGAAGTTTTACTAGAATTGAGCTTCAAGTATTATACCTTTTTCCAAAAAAAAAAAGTATTATACCTTTTTCATATACTTGCAGTTTTGAGAAATAATAGTCACAGTGAGAAACTTGAAATTAACATAGGAATTGATCTCATTCATCTCTTTGTAAGACTGCCAACTAAATTTTGCTTTTGAGGTATCACCAACTTTATAAACTCTGCAAATATGTACAATACATATAACACATATATACTACAGTCCACCCCAAGCCCATAGTTTAAGATGAACTTTTTCTTGAGACAGGGTCTCGCTATGCAGTTCAGCCAGGCTTTGAACTCACTATGAAGTCCAGGCTGGCCTGGAACTCAAGATAATCCTCCTGTCTTAGCCTCCCAAGTACTAGGATTATAGGCATGCACCACCACGCTGAGCTAACATTTTTTTTTTGTTGTTGTTCTAAACTTTTTTTCTTTAGAGAAGGTCTCACTGTGTTATCCAGGCAGGTCTCAAACTCAGATAATTCTCCCTCCCCAGCCTCTCAAGGCTGGACTACACATACGTGCTACTGTGCCTAGCCATATTATTCTGAACTTTATGCCCCTTAAATGTGGATCAGTTTGGCAATTCTGAGCCAGTAAAATGTAATCTACTTATTAGACCTCATTGGGAGTCTGATTTTGGTCTTTTTGTTTGTTTTTGGTTTTTTGAGACAGGGTCTTGCTTTGTAGTTTCAGACGGGCTTGAATTCACTATGTAGCCCAGGCTGGCTTTGAACTCACAGGTGATCCTTCTGAATGCTGGGCTTACAGGCATGCACTGCCACATCCATCTTGGTTTTTTAGGGGATAAGGGATGTTTGTGTTTTTGAGACAAAGTCTCATTATGCAGTTCAGGCTGGCCTTAAGCTCACTTTGTAGCCTAGGCTGGCCTCAAACACAAAATGATCCTCTTGCCTCAGCCTCCTGAGTGCTGGGATTACAGGCATGCACCACCATGCCCAGCTAAAGATTGACTCTTAATTTTTTATTTTTATTTATTTATTTATTTATTTTATGCTGAGAATCAAATTCTTGAACTCACAAGCCAGGGGTGGTGGTGCATGCCTGTAATCCCAGCACACAGGAGGCTGAGGCAGGAGGATCGTTGTGAGTTCGAGACCAGCCTGGGCTACAAAGTAAGCTCAAGGCCAGCCTCAACTGCATAGCAAGACCCTGTCTCAAAAAGACAAAAAAACAAAACAAAATGAACTCTTGAACTCACGACCTCACGCTTGCCAGGCAGGGGCTATACCGCTGAGCTATATTCCCAGTCCTTATTTTTTTGGTTTTTAGAAGAATTATAGAAATTATTTGGGAAAATGCTTGACAATACTGAAATCAGTTGTTAAAGAACTGTAATAGTCCTAACAGACTGAATAGGAATTGGGAGCCATGGCTTCTTTCAGTGTTCCTCTGTGCAGTTCCATAAATTTTTATTTGCACTTGCTTAACATGCCATTTTACAAACAAGGAGATAAGCTTTGTTAGATAAATTATCCTACCTCAGACCATTAATAACTAAATTTAGAATTTCTTTAGAGCAGTGACATCAGATAACCAATTTGTTTTAACCACCTTTCTGTATGTTATCAAATCTTTGTCAAGTGCTTTATAAAACCAAAGACCTAGAGGTAAAAAACATAATGCCCTGAAATAATAATTAATAAATATTACTACAGTTGTCAGAGTGTGAAATTAGAAACCCATGGCAAATTGTGAAGCTAAGAGGAAAGTAGAAAAGCAGTAAGGAAGAATATTTCTGGTTAAGAAAATTTTGATTCCTTCATAATTATTTCTTCATCTGTGGCCCTTTTCCCTCCTTTTAGATTTTGTAGAGGCTGTAAAATTGATTGTGGGGAAGACAAAGCTTTCATTGGGAATGCCTATATCGCTGTGGATTGGGACCCTACAGCCCTTCACCTCCGCTATCAAACATCACAGGAAAGAGTAAGTGCTCAGGCCACTGCAAGAAAGTTGTTTTTATATGGGAAAATTTTCCCAACTTAACTGTGTGACAACAATGTAAAGCAACCAGAAAAGCAATTATTGGGACTCTCTATGGCACTTTAAAATACTGATATGATTACTTCTTTTTTTTTTACATGATTTCTTGGGGTGTTTTCCCCAGACATTCGGAGTCAATTATATTAGGCATTAAATTTCAGAAGTATTAATAACAGGTAAATCTTGAATCAAGCATTATACTCTCTGACTATGACATAATGATAAATATTTTTCTGCCTGTATATTAAAAACATTATTGACACTCTAGCATTTTATAACCACAATTACTTAGTATGTGTCCCACAGAGATAGCTATTTTTAATGAGCATGGTGATCACAGAGAGATTAAAATGTTTCAAGCCTGGATACTTGGCTGGGCGTGGTGGTGCACGCCTATAATCCCAGCTCTCAGAAGGCTGAGGCAGGAGTTTCAGACCTGCCTGGGCTACAAAGTGAGCTCAAGGTCGGCCTGAACTGCATAGTGAAACCCTGTCTCAAAAAGACAAAAAAAAAAAAAGAAAGAAAGATAAAAGAAAAAGAATTCCATACTAAAGTTTATTTGCCTCAGGCAGTTTTTCTTTAAGTAAATACTGTTTGAAGGGTAGAGTAACAGTGTTAAGAATCTTATAGAGAAAAGGAACAGAATCAAAGTTCTGTCACATTGGGAGTTATAGTGAGTTTTGCATTTATATGCCTCTTGATTGTTGGAAATTTGCTTTATTAGTAAAACCATTCCCTTTAGATAAGTTAGTAATAGTAATTGATGTTCCTCTTTTTATGCTATTGAGGAATAAAGAAACTGTCAATTCCAGGCCTAGTTCCCTGTCTGGTCCCTCACTATTCCTCTCCACACCCTGAGGCCCCTGACAGCTTTTTCTAGATGAGTATAATTTATGATATTTGCTGAAGGAAAGATCGCTGAGCTAAAAGATAAAGAAAAGCTGAAGAGAAGTTGATGTTCCATATCATGCTGTCTGTGCAAGATAATTTAATAACCTAGGCCATGCCTCCTTTGAAAAGGAAAATTTTAGCAGTTCTTAGAAAGATTCCTAAATCTTGGTCATCCCAAAATCTGACAGCACGTTATTCTAATAAATGACATTTTTATCAAAGATTTTTGTTTTTATTTTTATTTTTATTTTTTTTTATTTTTTTTTTATTTTTTTTTGCAGTACTGGGGATTGAACTCAGGACCCTGCGCTTGCTAGGCAAGCGCTTATTCCACTGAGCTATATCCCCAGCCCAGATTTTTGTTTTTAAATTGACTTCTGTTAATAAATTTTTAACCAGCCCAGTGTGTGACCTAAAAAGCTGTGGAGGACTCCCCTTGACAGGAAGAAGGTCCAGTTAAAGCTTGCACCACTTCCGCTTTCAGCGAGGCACTTTGGATGCCATGGAAACAAAGAGCTATTAAGATATCCTGCCTAGCTGGAGCGTGAGGACATATGAGTAATATGGGCTCTTCCTACACGCGGTTTCTGCGTGTGCTTAGACAGTCACGTAGACAAAGAGGATAACCTTGGTTCAAAATTGAACCAAATGTTGGGAGGCTGAGGCAGGAGGGTAAAGGTGAGTTCAAGGTCAGCGGGAACTGCATAGTGAGATCTTGTCTCAAAAAAAAAAATTGAGCTGAGTATATGGCCCATATGTTTTATATTTTTTATTCCACTGATTTCCCTTCTAGGAATTATTCCTAGGGAAATAGGATATTCTCGTCTATCAGATAACATTTTAAAGGAGTAAAAATGCTTGAAACAAAGTTTTCCCCACAGAATGGTTAAATAAAGTATAGTATGTTTATTAGATAAAATCTTGTACAGTCTATTGGAATGATGATAACCCATTTTTACTGACTTTTTTTTTTACTGATACTTATGGGAAGGCAGCACTAGTTTTTTCATAAGGTAAGGTAGAAAGTTACTTATAGTGAGACAAAAATCTCTGATATTTTAGTTGTTTTTGTTATTGTTGTTGTTTGTCTTTGTGAGACCGGGTCTCGCTATGCAGTTCAGGTTGCCCTTGAGCTTACTTTATAGCTCAGGCTGGTCTCACAATGATCCTCTTGCCTCAACCTCCAAGTGTTGGGATTACAGGCGTGCACCACCATGCCTGACCTCTTTGATATTTTAAAAAACCAAAATGTTTCCTTTAAAGCATGTCAGTTTTTCCTTTAGGTGACTACCTCAAAAGACACAGAGTTAGTGTCTTATTACTACAGAATTTGTGTGCAAAAGTCAGTGGCCCACAGTCAAGCCATATTTTCTTTTTAACAAATAGAATTTTCTTCTAGTTCCTCTTTTTAATGTTCTGGTTTGGTTTGGTTTGACTTATTTTGGGGGGGTTGGTTTTTGAGACAAAGTCTGGCTATGGAGTCAGGCTGGTCTTGAACTCACTATGTAGCTCAGAATCTTAGTTTGCTACAATCCTCTTGCCTGAGTCTCCCAAGTGCTGGGTTTACAGCATGTACCACCCTTCCCTCAAGGAGTTCTTTAGACCAGGTGTAATCCAAAGCTAAGACCTTAACTGAATGATCAGCTCCAATCTTGGTAGTTTCTGTGGGTACTTGACAGCGTTGTGACTCAGCCATCTTCTCCCGTGGGGAGAAAGTTTCATCTAAAAACTTGTTCTAAACAAAATGACTTAAATTATGCCAATTTGTAATCTAAACACTGCTGGCCGTGGTGCTGCATGCCTGTAATCCGAGCACTCGGGAGGCTGAGGCAGAAGGATCATGAAGCTCAAGGCCAGCCTGAACTGCATAGTGAGACCCTATCTCAAAAAAAGACCAAAAAGAAAAAAATTAAACAGCCCAGCTTTTCCATCATGGGTTTCAATAATGGAAATATGTAGGAAGTTGCCTCAGGCAAAGATCAACACCTCTGGTAGGGAAGGGCAGTAAGAGGATGATGGATGCATGTGTGGTCTTTGCCAGAAGGAGGAGCAGTAGTCATTGGACTTGTAGCCCAGGATCTGCCTTGGGAGAAAAACACCTTTATGTTAGGTCTCATGTAGCCTTCAGAGTCCGATGCTATGCTGAGTATGGTGGCACACGCCTGTAATCCTAGCACTCAAGAGGCTGAGGCAGGAGGATCGTGCCATATGTTTGAGGCCAACCTGAACTACATAGTTCAAGCCCAGCCTGGACTACGCAATGAGAGCCTGTGTCCAAAAATAAATAAAGAGTCCTGATGCTGTCTGCCTCTTCTACCTTCTCATACGTATTTATAGACAAACAGCAGTCTTAGCTCCATGGTTTTTATTTCATCCAGATCTGGCATCAGTGATAGTATCTCAGTGATATTATTTCTCTTAGCCTTCTTAAAGCCTGCAACATACTAATAATGCTGTCTTTCTGCTTAAAAAATAAGTAGTTTATTTTTAGCACTCCTGGCTTGAGGCCTAGTTCATGTGTAAACTGTAAGGATTCCACAATTGTGAAATAAACAGGGAATTCTTTGTTTTTGTTATTGTTACTTTAAACTCAGAAAATTTTGGAGTAAAACTACAGTCATATAAACACTAGTTTATGCGTGACGTTAGTGATGTGGCATTTATGAGTGAATGTGTGAGGCTACACTGGCTTAAAATAGTTGCGGTTGCATTTGTGAATGTCTGGTGCTGTACTTACTTGTTTAAATGTGTCAGTTTGGGTTACATTTCCCTTTTCCTCATCCAAAGTGAGATAACTGAGTGATTGCAGGGTGACCCATTACCTGGATGCCCATTTTAAATATTCCCTCACATTCATTCCTTTGCCTCGCTTTACAGGTTGTTGATGAACACGACAGTGTGGAGCAGAGTCGACGAGCACAGGCTGAGCCCATCAACCTGGACAGCTGTCTCCGTGCTTTCACCAGTGAGGAAGAGCTGGGGGAAAATGAGATGTACTACTGTTCGAAGTGTAAGGCCCACTGCTTGGCCACCAAGAAGCTGGACCTCTGGAGGCTTCCTCCCATCCTGGTACGGTGTAGCCCTGCACGTAAGAGTCCAGTGGAAAGGAAAAAAGCCATCAACTGGAGGGACTGTTCTGGGGGAGGGGAGGTTGGATCAGGGTCTTACCTACGTAGTCCGGCTGACCTCAGACTCCTAATCCTCCTGCCGTAGCCTCCTGAGTGCTGCGATCACAGGCATGTGCCACCACGCCCAGCTTCATAAATAGTGTTTTGTTATTTCTGAGACTAACATCCTTCCTGTACCAATGTTTAAAACTCCTTTTGTGTAAGATTCTTTGTTTTGCTTTCAACAGTACTACATGTGGAATCCAGTGCCTGTGTAAGTTTGAAGCACTGTAGCACCGAACTACATCTCTAACCCTGTGTAGGGTTTTCTTGTTGAGCATAAATATCTAAAAATACTTGGTAGTTTCTGACCCTTCAGGCTAGGCTTATAGCCTAGGTGGAGAAAGAAGTAATGTACCCAGGCCAGATGTGGTGGTACACTCCTGTAATCCCAGCACTCAGGAGACTGAGGCTGGAGGATCGTTGTGAGTTCGAGACCAGCGTGGGCTCCTTTTTTTTTGGTGGTACCAGGGATTGAACTCAGGACCTCATGCTTGCCAGGCAAATGCTTATTCCGCTGAGCTATATACCCAGCCCCCAGCCAGGGCTACAAAGTGAGTTCAAGGCCAGTGTAAACTGCATAGTGGGACCCTGTCTAGACAAAAGAAAAGGTAATATAGCCCAGTAACTGCAGTTTAGCGCAAAATGAGAAGTATGACAGGTGGCATAATTTAAATTGAAATTTTAGAAGAAAGTGAAAGCAGTTCTGTTCTGTGGAGAGGAACACCTTTAGGCCCTTACGTGATAGGAGAGCAACCAAGCTAGGAGCACCCTGTGCCTGCTGAGCCTGGTCCCACAGCTGCGGCGCGCTGCTGAGTCAGGTGTGTACACAAGCCCACCGGGGCGTGGGTGCCTGTGTGTGCGTTTATCTTTGATCACTTCTTCCTTTTCCACTCATGGATCAGGAGACTTTGCTGTTGCCCATCAGCAGAGTCTGAAATGACAAATTAAGAAAGTGTTTTCCTTATGGGTGGAAGTACCATCATCAAATGTAACTAACTAGAAGGCAGTAGTTTTTTGTTTATTTTCTGTGATGCTGGAGATTGAACCCAGGGTCTTACACATGCTAGGCAAGCATTCTACCGCTAAGCTACACACCCAGAGGTGCTAGTTTTTTTTTTTTTTTTAAACCAGAAAAGCCATAAACAATACAGAAAATACAAAGTTATACAGAATATAGTAGGGAATTAGAACTGGATGTTGTATTACATAGTTATCTTCACATTAGTTAACCCAAAAACATTAAAGGAAATACCAAATTGTAGATAAGATAGTAGGGAATTTGCACTGGATGCTGTATAATATAAAGTTATCTTCACTTCTGCTAATACAAAAACGACTGAGGAAATACAGAATTACAGAGAACATAGAAGGGAATTAGCTCTGGATGCTGTCCTACATAATGTTACCTTCATCTTTGTTACTCAGTTACACAGATGATGGCCCTTTTGATCATTCAGTTTTTCTCCTCCCTCCGTTGCCCTACCACTCAATCAGTTATCTTCCCTGTGATAATAACTGTACTCCTGGGTTTATCTATTTTTTTTTTTTTTTTCCCCGGGACTGGGGATTGAACTCAGGGCCCTAGTGCTCAGCGGCAAGCACTTAGCCCACTGAGCTGTACCTCCAGCCCTTCCTGGGTTTATCTATATCCTTGGGAGGTGCTAGTTTTTTGTGGGGCTTTTGTTGTTGAGGGTGTTCAAGTTTTGGGTTTGTTTGTTTTCAGCATTTTTTTTTGTACCGGGAATCGAACACAGGACCTTGCACTTGCCAGGCAGGTGCTTGTGCCACTGAGCTGTATCCCTAGCCTATTTTTGGCTTTATTGAGTCAGGGTCTCACTATGTAGTACAGGCTGACCTGAATTTGTGGCAGTCTTCCTGCCTCAGCCTCCTGAGTGCTGGGATTAGAGGCATGCTACATCACACCTGGCTTTGTATATTTTAACCACACTCTGTGTATTTTTATTTATATCTTTATCCTACTACTCTCTGGGCCTGGATGTAGGATTTTCTTTCATTAGACATGAATAGCTTCTCAAGGAAGGATGCACATAGAATTGGTAGTGTGATTTAGCTAGCTCCTGGAATGGGAACCAGGGGAGGGGAAGAAACAGGCAAGGGTCCACTTGTAAAAACAGTAAGTGGGGAAGAGGAAACTTTTTAAAAAAGGTATAATTAATATGCAATTACACGCAGAGATTTAAATGTCTAGTGAATTTGAACATTGTACATATTCATATAAATATCTCATAAATATATTATGGAATAAGAAAAATTTAGGTTTAGCATGGTGGCCCATCTCTATACTCCCAGCACTGTGAGAGGCTGAGACAGGAAAATCACAAGTTTGATCCCAGCCTGGGCAATTTAGCAATTTAGCTAAGACGCTGTCTCAAGGGCCTTTGTGTAGTTCCCAATATTTCAGGAAAACAGTAACAGTTCTGTGGTCTTTAAGAACACTGAAGTGCCAGACGTGGTGGCACATGCCTGTAGTCCCAGCATTTGGGAGGCTGAGGCAAGAGGATCGTTGCAAGTTTGAGACCAGCCTGGGCTACAAAGTGAGATCGAGACCAGCCTGAACCACAGAGTGAAACCCTGTCTCAAAAATACAAAAAAAAAAAAAGAACTTTGAAGAAGATGTGTGGTTTGGGGTTTTTTTTGGTGGGGTTTTTATTGGGGGCGGGTACCAGGAATCGAACTCGGGACCTTGTCCTTGCTAGGCAGGTACTTGTACCACTGAGCTATATCCCCAGCCCTTATGTTGTATATTCTTGAATAACTGTACATACTACACTGGGGGGGCTATCTTCAGAACCCTTCATAATGCAGATACTTCCTACATTTTCTTCTCCAGATTATTCACCTTAAACGATTTCAGTTTGTGAATGGGCGATGGATAAAATCACAGAAAATTGTTAAATTTCCTCGTGAAAGTTTTGACCCTAGTGCTTTTTTGGTGCCAAGAGACCCAGCTCTCTGCCAGCACAAACCACTCACACCCCGAGGGCACGACCTCTCTGAGCCAAGGGCTCCTGCGGGAGAAGTGAGGAAAGTGGATGCCCAGAGCACGGCCGGGGACGAGGACGTGCTCCTGAGCAAGAGCCCGTCTTCTCTGAGTGCGAACATCACCGGCAGCCCCAAAGGTGAGCGGGGCTGTGGAGGCGCGGCTTGGCGGCATGGGCAAATCTATCTGAGATCAAGCCTGTCTTTATTTGAGCTATGTGGGGGGTTTTGTTTGTTTGTTCTTTGTCTTTTTGAGACAGGGTCTCTTGCAGTTCAGGCTGGCCTTGAGCCCATTGACCCCACTTCATAGCCCAGGTTGGTGTCAAACTCACAATGATCCTCCTGCCTCAGCCTCACAAGTGCTGAGAGTGCAGGTGTATGCTCTCACACCCAGCTGAGCTATGTGAATTTTATTGTTTTGTTTTGTTTTGTTTTTGCGGTACTGGGGATCGAACTCAGGACCCTGCGCTTGCTAGGCAAGCACTTATTCCACTGAGCTATATCCCCAGCCCGCTATGTGAATTTTAGTAAAAGAAACAGCTTTTCTTAATCTGGTTTCTCACCTTTTCTTAATCTGGTACAATGGGAAATAAGACCAGGTTCACAGTATGAGGACTTGAAATACCAGGGGTGACACATTTTTATATAATGCCTGATACTGTGAATACTAAACATGATGGTAGTGTCATTCTTTTCCTCTAACAGCAGAGGTTCTCACTGTGTAGTCTAGGACTGTAGAGGTCCCTGAGAACCTTTCAAGAGGGAGAATTAAAACTATTCTCATGTGGACCAGGGATGTAGCTGAGTGACACAGTACCTGCCTTGCAAGCATGAGATCATGAGTTTGATTCCCGTTACCACAAAAAAAAAACAAAAAAAAACTATTTTCATGAAAATAGTAAGTCAGCACAGTAATCCCTTGGTATCTGAGATACTTTTTTAAAAAGTCAAGATGTAGGATAAATATAATGCAATGTTAAGAAATAATGCTGAATGGGGTACAGTACATGCCTAATTAAATTTTTTTTTGTACTGGGAATTGAACTGATGTCCTTACACTTGCCAGGCAGGCACTGTGTGACTGAGCTATATCCCCAGCCCTCTAATTGAAATACTGATGTTACAGGTTGAACTGTAATGGTCAGAAAGATATGTTGAAGTCTTAACTATCACACATAGTCATCCATTGGTATCCATGGAGAGTCTCTGATTCCAGCACCTCCCACAAATACTGAAATCCACAGATGCTCAACTCAAAAACATAAGATGGCATAGTATTTACCTGTAACTATGCACATCTCGCCTGTGTACTTTAAGTCATCTCTGGGTTACGTACAGTAACTAATACAGTGTAAATGCTATAAAAATAGTTGTTCTGTATGAGTTAGAAAATAAAAAGGAAGCCTGTATGTACATGTTCAGTATAGATAGTAGCTTCTTATTAAATCATTTTGATCCATTGTGGCTTGAATCTCCTGATGGCAAACATATGGATAAGGAAAGCTGAATATATATCTTTTCATTTTCATTCTCTCACAGATGTAATGGAGTTAGAAAAAAATGTGATTACATCATCACTTTGACAAGGAAATACATGCTTGTATATTATACTTTTTTAATTCCTCAGGTTTAATTTCTGATATGGAAACTGCTGATAGATAAAATGTACACAAGCAAACACTATGGGCATCCTCTGTAGTTGTAAGACTATGGCAGGGAATGGGGGTAAGAGGCAGTAACCACAATCTCCAAGACCCACTGCTGTGTGGAATTTTTGTGTGAGATAGAGATGGTAGTTCATTCCTAATACCATAACTAGTAGTAGTAGGTACTTTATAAATGGTGGCCATATTTTTATGTAGTTTTATGAAGGAGAGAAACATGTAATTATATAACTCCATAGTTTGATAATTACATTGTTTTGCATGAATGTGACACAAATCACACTTCTGCTATTTTCTAAGTCCCTGCCATATACTCGGCAGTTTTACGACATTGCTGCCCACCTTACTGACTCCATGATGGGAACTAGCAAGTAACCAATTAGGACTCTGCCATTTCACCTTTATGTGTATATTTGTAAAATTGGCTTCAAAGTTAGCATTTGGTATCTGATTTAACTTGTGGTGTTTGGGCTTGGGACTTACAAATCTTTCCTTTTCTCCCTTTCATAGGTTCGCCTTCTTCATCAAGAAAAAGCGGGGCCAGCTGTCCTTCCAGCAAAACTAGCAGCCCTAACAGCAGCCCCCGGACTTTGGGGAGGAGCAAAGGGAGGCTCCGACTGCCTCAGATTGGCAGCAAAAATAAATTGTCAAGCAGCAAGGAGAACTTGGACGCCAGCAGAGAGAACGGGGCTGGGCAGATCTACGAACTAGAGGGTACCTTGAGCCGAGCACACTTGCTGGGCGGCAGCCAGCCTGAGCTCCTCACCCCGCAGGACAGTGAGGTCACCTTGGCTACTGGGTTGGTCTTTTATGAGCATGAGGCCTGTGGCAATGGCTACAGCAATGGTCAGCTTGGAAACCACAGTGAGGAAGACAGCACTGATGACCAAAGAGAAGATACTCGTCATAACCCTATTTATAATCTGTATGCAATTTCGGTAAGTGGTTCCTGTGTGGTTTTCAAAGAGTCACACAGTGGTTTAGTCACACATCTCCACCCATCAGCAAGCCGTTTCTCGGGCATACTTAGTGATGGTTAACAAAAAGTCTCAGACACCCAGAACCTGAAGCTTGGATGTGATGCAGGAAATGGGAATTAGCGTAAGTGGTGAAAGGGTCAAGGTGATCATTATGAGCCAGGCACGGTGGCACACACCTATGATCCCAGCACTCAGTAAGCAGGCTGAGGCAGAAGGGTTGCCATGGGTTCAAGGCCAGCATGGGCTACGTAGTGAGTTCAAGGCCACCCTGAACTACAGTGATACCCTGTTTAAAAAAAATCAAAAAACAGCAAGAGAAAAATTAGTCATTATTGTGTTCCTAAGGAATTTTTCTTTCTAAAAGGTAATTACAACTATACAATGGTTATTTAACCATGCAAGATTTGGACTTAAGACATTTACATTTTGTTTTTGTTTGTGGAAAAACATAGATGGTTCCAAAACATGTTTTTCTTATCCATGCAAGTGATGGCCGTTCTCTTGCTGCAGTACTAGCGCCGGGGCTCGGACGCAGCACCACTAACCCTAACGCACCTCCACTCTCCTCTCTTTAGTGCCATTCAGGAATTCTGGGCGGGGGCCACTATGTCACCTACGCCAGAAACCCCAACTGCAGGTGGTACTGTTACAATGACAGCAGCTGCAAGGTAAGCGTTCTGACTCTGAATGAAAGTTGGAAACAGAACATTAACAAAACGGGGAGACACTTGGTGAAATCATAGTCTTTTTCCTGAGTGGGAAGTAAGTTTCTGTGAGGGTCAGTATTCGGCGCTGTCAGTATTAAGGAAACAAAGGTGACATGTGGAGTAGAGAAAGAAAACGAGTATCAGCGCGCCTGCCTGGCCAGCACGAGGGCCTGAGTTCAATTTTGGGTACAAAAAGAAACGTGAATAGTGAGGGGGAAGAAAGTATTAATTAATGAGAAAAGGTTCTAACCTTTTGGGTTCTGGAGAAGTTGGAGGATTTTTTGTTTGTTTTGTGATACAGCGTTAAACTCAGGGCCTCATACATACTAGGCAAGTTCTGTACAACCAAGCTATATTCCCAGTCTCAAATTTCTGAACTGTTATTTATTTGTTTGTTTGTTTGTTTGTTTTTCCTGTCCTGGGGATTGAACTCTGAACCTTGCGCTTGCTGGGCAGGTGCTTACGCCACTGAGCTATATCCCCAGCGTCTGAACTATTAAAATTTGATGGAGTTTTAGGTTATTCTTTTGACTTGTCTGAGTTTAAAATATTTTCCCTAAAAGAAACATTGCAAATAATAAGGTTCATTTGGGTGCAGGTGTTGAGACAGACAAAGTGTGCAGTGGTAGGATTGAGAGGGAGGGAACATAGTGATGGTTTTCTTGTTAAAGGCTTTTCTTGTCTCTTCAGGAACTTCACCCTGATGAAATTGACACCGACTCTGCCTACATTCTTTTCTATGAGCAGCAGGGGATAGACTATAAACAGTTTCTGCCAAAGATCGATGGCAAAAAGATGGCAGACACGAGCAGCATGGACGAAGACTTTGAGTCTGATTACAAAAAGTACTGTGTGTTACAGTGAAGCTGTCACTGTGGCTGCTAGATAAGCTGGTGGTGAGAGAGCTGACTCCTTGTAGCTGACATTTGGTGAAAGCATTTCTGAAAGGCAGGCTAAATGTAGTTTTATCCTGTGACCCCTGAAGCACAAAATAAAAATCCTAATTAAAATAGAGTTAACATTAAGAATAGTGATAACTTTGTTTTGAAGTCTCTCACAAGCTCTCCATGGAGAACTTGTAGGCAGATCCCACCGGTAGCCTGTAAACAAAAGGGCCTGGCACCAGCCACCTGGGACCAAGTAGGAATTAGACTGTGCTTGTCCAGATATGAACAAACTCCTAGTGAGTATAGAGTTTACCAGTGATCATAATAAAAATACTAAAGATTTCCTTGGAGTCAAAGTACAAAAAAAGAACTTGTAGTGTTGTCTGGGGACGACATGATATGCTACCTCCTTTTTCCTGAAGTTTTATTCCATTGTATTGACAAGATGGAGAAAGCAAGATCATGCAGGTGTGCAGATTATTCTTAGGGCACGGATACTGATTTTTTAGTTTATTTTTTAAATCGTTTCCCTACTCTTCTGTGTTTGTCTGTCTTGCATTTTGTTTTTGTTGTGCTTGTGTTTGAGACACAACCTTCTTTGGTAGTAGAGGCATATAGTGGTCACATCTGAATGGGAGAATCTTAAAATCTATGTGCCTTCTACGCAAGGTCTTCATTGAGAGACCTAGTGGAAAGAATAAGCATTCTGGGAAGTCCAGCTACAGCGGCCTCCTGATAGGGGTGTCTTGCTTTTCAGGATACTTCAGGTATCCTCAGAAACGCATCGCCCACACAGATACTGCCGGGTGCGGCAGGGCGCTTGCCAGTGTTGGCACCATCTTCCCATGCATGTGTTGCACAGAGAGCTTCTCGAGAGGTAAGTGGCATCAGAGCCAGATGGTGTTTCACAGCAGTGATTCTTTTTTCTTTTGTTTCTTTGTTTTGCACTTTAAAAACGAGAATATGTGCAAACAAACTTACTTGTGTTTTAATGGCTCTAAGGGCTGCAGATTAACTTGGTCGGGTATGTTCCCTCATCAGAGTAAATTTAAGAACAAAATACATCCCAGACATTGATGGTCATAAGTTTCTTTCTTTTTTTTTTTTTAATAAAATTGGCGCGTTTAGGAAGTACACTCTGTTTTGTTTGCATGTCCCCCCTCATTTTCTTTACCACTGTCATCAAAAGTTAAGGTTTCTTTGCTTCATTTGTTCTTTAGCTTATTCAACGGGAACAAGAGTATAAGTGTTATTTATTTCAGGTAGCATTTTTTTCCTGCTTTTAAGTGTATATTCAAAGGAAATGTCTCAACTTTATTTTTGGTCTTTTTAAAAAATCATTTAGACACCGGAAATTGAGTCTCATTTATTGTCAGATTCTGTTGTCCTTCCTTTCCTCAGAAGTGGTAAATTATCAATGTAATTAAGCATTTGTGATCTGTTATCGGAAGCCAGTAACTACCTAGTTCTTCTCAGAGCATTTCGAAAGGTTGTCTTAAACGGCCACGAAAGTCAGAGCTCTTTTCAGAAGAATGTAATTGCAAGTAGGAAGTAGTGGCCTCACTGGTATAGTTAGACAAAATGCATACTTCATAGTTTTCAAGTTTTTCACTGTGTAAAGTCTGTCCTTTCCTACCTGGACAAACCAATGAAAAAGTAGAAGATTTTAAATAATTTCCTTACAGATGTTTTATTTAAGCAGGTAGCACAATCTACTAATATTGTTTGATCTGTGTTTGTTATATTGGTTGTAATTAATTTTTTAAATTCATAAACTAGCAAAAATTTATTAAATTAACTATTAACTACATTCACCTTGTAAATTTCTGTATAAAACTTGTTGACAATGCACTGACTTTAGAAAGATGTTAATGTATATAGAGTGTAAATAAAATAGTGTTGATGTACTGAAATATGAGCTGTATAAAAAAGTATTGGTAATTATATATGGAGTGTACCTGTTTATCTGTAACTATTATCCAGACAAATTAAATACTGTGGATGCCCATGTGCTGTCTTTCCTCATACAAGTAAACACAAAATGTCAACTTCTTCAGCCTTTCTCTCTGTGATCATTTTAATTCCAATGCTTAAATCATACCCCTCCGCCCCCCAGAGAGCGAACTCCACATTGGAAGAGACGGCCTGTTGAGCGAGAGCAACCCTTCAGTGACCAGGCGCATTTGATGTGCGCTTCGCATCCCTTTTAGAAAAGTGCTCAGAAGGCATTGAAGTGGGGAGAAGAGGGGCAGAGAGCTGACGGAACTGAGAATTGACGGGAGGTGCTGTGGTCAGTCATGCTGATTAGGGCAGGTCTCCGGGGAGGCAGCTGGCAGGGTTGAATAAATAAATGAAGATTTAAACTGCCCTTCACCCTGTACTAATTTTATTTCCTGTAAAATTAGAATACCTAGCAGGCTTTAAAAGTAAAGGAGCTAGGGGCCAGAATATAGCTCAGGGGCACAAGTGCCTGCCTGGCAAGCACAAGGTCCTGAGTGTGATCCCCAGTGCCAGGAATAAAGGATCTAGACATGGTGTTGCACACACACACGTTCGAGCTCTTCCTAGGCGATTTAGCAACTTAGAAACACCTTATCTCAACATACAGTTTAAAATGGCTGGGAATGTAGCTCAGTGCAGAGGTCCTGGGTGTGATCCCCGGTACCACACACACAGTAAACGAAATTCCTAGCAGAGTTTTGCTAAGTGCTCAGTGAGTGGGAGTGAAGTCCGACCTCCATGAGGTTTTGTTTTATCCACTTCCTTTCTGCAGTGGCTGCTAAACAAATTGGATCTCCACCCCATTCTTCAAAAATGGGGATGCATTTAACTCTTTGATGCCTCTTGACCCAGTTTTGGAACACTCGTGACAAAACGTAATGAAACGATTTCCAAATTCTTGTTGCTTGAATTTTTCTAAGTAGTATATATTAATTTCATTCAAAAATTACGATCTTTGGCATAAATGGGTTAAAATGTATAAAATGAAACATAGCCATCTGTATGTACCAACATAACCGTAATCTCAGCGCTCTGGAAGGTAAAACAGCAAGATGACAAGTTTGAGCCCAGCTTGGGTCGCTTACGGAGACCCTGTCCCTAAATAAAAAATTTAAAGAGGCTGGGGATGAAGTTTTATATGAAAGCTCTGGCTTCAATCCCTAGTACCAAAAACAAAGTTGAGTCAGCACCAGTGACAGATTCAGAAAATGCACCCATGAAATACTTTCTGTACCTAAAATACCAGTCTTCTACATTGTTTTGGTGGTAGTGTTTTATTACTACATGTTTGCAGTGCATAATAGTTTGATTATATTCAGCATGGGGAGTTGGCATAAGGACATAACACATTTTAATTCTTTTTTTTTCACCACCCCTAAGTGCCAGTTTTTGTCTTTTGGCTGTTGGGGTTTATGTGTGTATTTGTTTTTTACAACAGAGTATCAGGCCAGGGATATAGCTCAGTGGCACAGCACCTTGGTTGGCAAGCACAAGGTCCTGAATTTGATTCCCATACCAAAAATAAAAAGTCTCACTATGTGGCCTTGAACTCACTATGTATCCCAGGCTGGCCTCGAACATGTGATAATTCTCTTCCCTCAGCCTCCTGAGTGCTAGGATTACAGGCATGCACCACCTCACCAGGTAGTCTTTAGCTTTTTAAAAGATAAAACCTTGGGAGGAGCAGCTTGTAGAGATGACCAAACATCCTGTTTCTGGTATCCAAATGACCATGTGAGTTGATTTTATTTTGTTTTGTTTTTGTCTTTTTGAGACAGGGTCTCACTATGCAGTTCAGGCTGGCCTTGAGCTCATTTTGTAGCCCAGGCTAGTCTCGAACTCGCAACGATCCTCCTGCCTCCGTCTTCCAAGCGCTGGCATTACAGGCGTGCGCCACCTCGCCCAGCCTGGCCACGTCAGTTGAGAGAGAGCTTCAGCTGCCCCCCCCGCCACCTCTGCTGAGAGTGGTGATGCCACTTTGAGGTTCCCTACCACTTGGTGGCATTGTTTGCTGTGACTTCTTCCATACTTGCAGACACCATTGAATTGGAACAAGTAAACGAATTGCCATGTTTTTCCCAGCTATTTTAAAGGCTGAATATAGAATTTTCCTGAGTGAGCCAAAACATGAAACTTGAGTGGGGATCCCAGTTTTCTTTGATGGCCCAGTAGGTTCCTTCGTATTGAAATCAAAGTAAAAAATGCACACATGTCTATGATCAGAGACCTCTACAAGGTAGAGCAGCAAGTAGAGGCCAACTTCAGGCTTGCCAAACGTCTTGCTCAGAGGGAGGCAGAAGAGCAGACAGGAGTGCAGACCTGTAGTCTACACCCTGGGGGGCCGAGGCTGGAGGGTTGCATGTTTGAGACTTGCTTTTGCAGTTTAGCAACTGAGAGAAAATTTAAAAAATAAGGCTGAGGGTATAACTGTGCAAAAGTCCTGTGTTCACTCCACCCCTAGTACCAAAAAAAAGTGCAAGGAACACAAGCTCAGGTTGGTACCAGGTTAGGAAGAAAGTGTAGGAGAGCAGAGCTGACCGCAAATGTGAGGGTGGGGGTGGTAGAGGCTATTTGAAGTTCCATTGGATTGTTGCCCGTGAAAGAACGTGAGCCCCACTGGTAACCAAATTATCTTCGCTAAAGAGAAATTAAATCCAGATACTAACATAGAATAGCCAACTTAGAGATGTTCGTAGTTTTTGCAAGGGGGTATGAGGTGCACTTGATCTATACAGAGTTGCACTCCCGGCCCTGGTAATTCTTAACAATTTTAACATTATACATCCAAATAAACACAGGTGCAAGCATCACATGCCTGTAGTCCCAGCACTTGGGACCTGAGGCCAGAGGACATTGGAGTCCAGGAGTTCAAGACCAGCCTGGACAAAATAGCAGCTCAACAACAGGCACAAGCAGTCTCTTACTAGTTTTCTGAGGCTGGGACAAAATAACCTGACTTATTTGGCTCTTGGTTTGGGAGAGTCACTCCCTTGTCTAGCTCCAAGGCAGAATCATGGCAGAAGGGTGTGGCAAGGGAAGGCTGCTCACCTCAGGGGAGCCAGGAAGCAGAGAGGAACGGAAAGAGCTAGAGAAGAGGCTGGAGACGAGATACATCTGCTTTCCCCTGGGTGGCACACGGCTGCAAGAGGGCAGCAGAGGTTTCCAAGAAGAAGTTGGCTGTCAAAGGCATCTTCAGATGCAATCATGTGGTATAGGTTTCCAAGAAGAGGAAGTTTGTCACTAACAGCATCTTCTAAGCTGAACTGCTGAGTTAGTTTGTTACTTGGGAGCTGGTTGGGGATGGCTCCTCTGGAGTTGTCTGAGTTATACCAACTAGGACAGAAATCCATATCTTAGCCCCTGGGACACGATGTTCTTGGTAAGAAGCCCCAGAGGATCAAAGAGCTGATTCTTGTAGTTCAGAAGTTTGACTTCCCTGAGGGCAGTGTAGAACCTCATGCTGAGAAGGTGGCACTTGGGGCTGGGTATATAGCTCAGTGGAATAAGCGTCTGCCTAGCAAGCGCAGGGTCCTGAGTTCAATCCCCAGTACCTCCAAAGGAAAAAAAAAAAAAAACCCAAAACTTTTGGGGCTGGGGATATAGCTCAGTGGAATAAGCGCCTGCCTAGCAAGCGCAGGGTCCTGAGTTCAATCCCCAGTACAGCCAAAAAAAAAAAGAGAAGGTGGCACTGAGAGGTCTGTGTGCCATTGCCTGGCAGAATCTCGGCCTTACACACTCCTGGGAGGGTTTGCTGTGCGGAGGGCCTGCTACGGTGTGCGGCTGTTCATCAGTGCAAGAGGAGCTGCAGGCGGTGAAGCTGTGGCATATGGCAAACTCCAGGGACAGAGCGCTGGATCCGGGGAGTCTGTGGGGCCCTGATGACTGGTCCGCAGTCGGGACTTTGTCCACTCCTAGGGCCACACAGCCATGTCTCGTGCTGCTCACACAGGGTGTGCTGGGCATCAGAGATCATGCTGCACTGGGCTCAGAGTAGTGAGACTGGCCCCCAGAAGCCTCTGTCTGAGCACGTGAGCACTGTGGAACCCCAAGACTAGATCCTGCCCACCACCACCATCTCAGAATAGAAGGGTAGGAAGCTAGAGCCGCCTGCTGTGCCCCAGCTGGTCTCTACAGAGTAAGTCTCCTTGGCAGCTGTATCTGAAAATGGAGGCTGCTTTGTAAGGACATTTAATAAACCTTGTATGAAGACAAAAAATCTCGGGAGGCTGAGGCAGGAGGATTGTTGGAAGTTTGAAACCAACCTGGGCTATAAAGTAAGTAAGGCCAGACTGAACTGCATAGCGAGACCCTGTCTCAAAAAGAAAAAAAAAACATACACCTTTTCAAGGAGCACACCCAGTGACAACTTCCTGCAACTGGCTCCAACGTTGTTTGTTTCTTTTTTTTTCAGATGGGAGTCTCACTCTGCAGTTCAGGCTCACCTTGAGCTCACTATGTAGCCCAGGCTGGCCTCGAACTCACAGTGATCCTCCTGCCTCAGCCTCCCAAGTGCTTGGATTAAGGGGTGCGTCACCACTCATTTTTTGTTCCAGGTTTTTTTTTTGAGACAAGGACTCACTGTGTAATCCAGGGTGTCCTTGAACTCACTATGTAGTCACAGTTCACCTCAACTCATGGCACTCGTCTTGCCTCAGCCTCCCAAGTACCGAGATTACAGGGTGCACCACCACACCCTATACATTTAGTTGTTTGTTTCGGGTTAGGCCCCAACCCCTGATAATAACCTATTCATATAGGACTAATCCACTGATGCAGTTGTGCCCCTTAAGATGCAGTCAGCTCTAGGGTCCCACTTTTGGAAATTGGGCTTCAATCCATGAATCTTTGGAGGATACTTCATATTTAAACCATAGCATCTGGCGGTGCACACCTGTAATCCTAGCACTTGGGAGACTGAGGCAGGAGGAGTACTGAGTTTGAGCCCAACCTGGGCTACATTATCGAGTTCAAAACCAGCCCGCACTACATAGTGAAACCCTGTCTCAAAAAACAAAACAAAACAAAACAAATAGTGCCACCAGTTCATGGCCTCAAGTAAGTATAAGGCTTATGGACTTAGACCGTATATATAAGTAGGCATAGAGCTTGGACCTGTCAGATGATGAAATAAAAGTAGTCTTCCCTCACTTAGGGAAGCAGAATACAGGTACAATATAACAATAATGTTATCGTAAGTTTATTATGAGCCCAGAGGCAGAAGCATCACACATGAGCGACTACTGTGTCCAGGACGCTGTGTGGTGTTAACTGAGCACAGCACGTCCCAACCTGGCAATTCGGGGCATCAACAGAATCAACTAGGAGCCGGGCGTGGCGGTGCACGCCTGTAATCCCAGCACCCCAGAGGCTGTGGCAGGAGGATTGTTGGGAGTTGGAGACCAGCCTGGGCTACAAAGTGTGCTCAAGGCCAGCCTGAGGGCTGGGGATATAGCTCAGTGGAATAAGCACCTGCCTAGCAAGCATAGGTTCCTGAGTTCGATCCCCAGTACCGCCAAAAAAAAAAAAAAAAGGCCAGCCTGAACTGCATAGCGAGACCCTGTCTCAAAAAGACAAAAACCGTAACAACAAAAGAAGACAAAAAAAGAAAAATATCAACTAGGAGCTGGCTAAACATGATCACACCAGAATCCCACTCGTGACTGTGGCTCCTAGTATGTCCCATGCCTGCTTACATCCAGATTTACAGGATCATTGTCTCATGCAGTTAAGAATCTGCATTGTAAAAAACAAAAGAAAAAAAAAAAAAGAATCTGCATTGTAACAAGCCCGGGGGAATTTTTGCAGCTGGTTTTCACTGGTCTGCAGGTTGGGGATTATGGAAACACTACTGCAGGGAGTGAATCATTATTTGCAGTCTATTTAAGGAAAGGTGATGTGTAAGTGCTTATCCATGTAAGAAAGAGTGATAGTAATTAACCAAAAGCTTCCTAGACAAATTGTTTCTGATGAAGTGCTGATTAAGGACATGAGACAGCAATGAGGCACAAAGTACTTAGAGGAAGCTAAATGGAAAAGAAAAGTGTATCGTGCCATAAAGCAAGATCAAGCCTGGTGTGGGAGCACATGCCTGTAATCCCCGAGGAGGAGGGATTACAGGAGTAGGATCACCTCGGGTTCAAGGGCAAACTGAGCTACATAGTGAGACCTATCTCAAAAAAACAAAATGACGCTGGGTGTGAAAAAAATCACACCCAAGGGTGTGATTTTGGTTCAGGCTGACCTTGAGCTTACTTTGTAGCCCAGGCTGGTCCAGAACTTGCAAGGATCCTCCTGCCTCAGCCTCCTGACGGCTGGGATTACAGGCGTGCACCACCACACCCGGCTATCTGTAATTACCTTTTTCCTACACACAATCCACTTTTGCTGGAATTTCTCCTGATAGGAACTGTAGACCTCCCAACCAGCTCAAGAGGAACTTGTGGATGGATGCTAGGCTTAAGGAGTTCCAAGATCAAGGTAGGTGAGGTGAAGGAAAAGTGGGGCCGGGCAGGAGGGGAATTTGAAGTGTGGTGGTGCACGCCTGTAATCCCAGCGTTTGGGAGGTGCCACGCGGAAGGATTGTGGATCACTATGAGCTTGAGGCCATCCTGGGCTCCGCAGTGGGTTCAAGGCCAGCCTGATCTGGACAGTGAGACCCTGTCTCCAAAATAAAGGGAGGGGCACCAAGGATACAGCCCAGTGGCACAAGCGCCTGCCTGGCAAGAGCAAGGTCTTGAGTTCGATTCCCAGTATCAAAAAAGAAAAAAGTGGTCTGGAAAGGAAGACGGCGTGCCAGGGCAGAGGGGGCTGGCCCAGCAGAGTGCAGCCCGGGAAGAGGGCCCCATGGGTAGAGGTATCTGAGGCCCTTGGCAGAGCACAGGCTCCCCTGCCACTGTGGTGGTTCTTTGCTTGTTTCCTTCAGTCCATCGCAGGACTGTGCAGCTGCTAGCTAAACCCCGTGTCCCGAGTGCTGAACTGGGTGGGGGAGAGGGGCTTCTGCACTGAGGATGTGCAGGGGCCTCCTGGGCCACAGCGGGAGATGCCTGTATCAGGCTCCGGAAGTCAGCGCCATCATCTCAGCTGACTCCTAGGAAAGCGCTCATCTCCAAGTCCAGTCCACAGCATTGAACTTGTAGCCCATGGCAGGCCCTTGCCTCCTGTCACCTCCGTTCCCCTGGTGTATGGGGGTGAGGTTGCATTAGGTCCGCGGCCCTCACCTTCTATTTAGGACCGGGCCTTCCTTCCAGAAGCAGGTTTTGGAGCAGATGGGGTTGGAGTTGCTCAGGTTTAAGTGAGGGCAGGGAGCGAGGTGCCGTGCACAATCCCGGTGGACTCTAGGTCAGAAGGGCACACAGGCACCCATCACATCCAGGCCTTTGTAAAGTCAGTCACACAGTGCTCTGGAAGCCCCAAGTTGATCCCAGAGAATGAGCCCAAAGCAGGAGCCCTCCCAAGACAGTTTGTTCATTCTGCTGGAAATCACAGTAGTGACAGGATGGATCTTCCCAAAGGCCATTTTGCTGCTCCCGGTATCTCTGGCAAGAGAGCAAAAAAACCCAGCCAAGCAGGGTGAAGGCCAGTCGGGGTGAAGGCCAGTCAGCCTTCTCCATGTGAAACGGCAGGTAGTAGCAGGAGAAGCAGCCTACCTGCAGCTCTTCCAGGACTGGGCATCTACAGGGGGCTAATCCCAGGGCTGTGGCCTTCAATTAGGGTCATGGCTAGAGAGGATTACCTCTGCCACTCCTTGTTTGCAGAGCTCTCTGGGGCTTAAAGCTGCAAATAAACATCCTCTCACTTTAGGAGAGTTCAAAAAGGGAGAGGGCTGAGTATGTATATGTGACTGAGTCATCAAATGTTTATTGAATAGCTACTCTATGGCTTCAAATAGTCCAGAGCATGGAGCTAGAAGAAAAGCTGAGAAGGCACTTAGACATTTAATAACTGTGCCCAGCACCATGCTCTGCATGTGAAGCCACTGTGCAGCTCACCATAGCTCTGTGAGGGATGCGCGATGCTCCTCTTTATAAAAACTCAGTGGGGTTAAGTCAGTTGCCCAGCATGTCACACAAACAATGGCTGTGAGCCGAATTCAAACCCAGGTTGGATTCAAATCCAGATGCTTCTTCACCACCCATCTCCGCCTGAAGTCCCCTGCTTAGCAGAAAGACCCTGAGCCTCAAGAGACTCGCCTTCCAGCAGGTATGAGGGTCACCCCGACCACCTCGCACACAGAGAAAGTGAATGTGAAAGCTTACAACGGACAGCACTTCCCCAGCCGCACTGCGCTGGAAGTGTAAGGAAGCGAGGAAGCATGCAGGCGTGTCTGGAGGCAGCAGCTCCTCCCATCCCCAGAAGACAGAAATTGAGCACAAGTACAGGTCCTGCAGTGATTCCTTTTTTTTTGGTCTTTTTGAGATGGTCTCGCAATGCAGTTCAGGCTGGCCTTGAGCTCACTTTGTAGCCCAGACTGGTCTCAAATTTGCAATGATACTCCTGCCTCAGCCTCCTGAGTGCTAGGATTACAGGCATGCACCACCACGACCAGCCTGCAGTGAGTGACTCATGACAGAGTCACTAACATCTTAGGCTTGTTCTCCTTGCTTCTGGAGGCCCAAGGACCTTAGGAGTTGGACAGAGGAAGGAAGGGGGAGATGGAGGAGTGAGCAGAAAGGGGCGAGAAAGGCCCCAGGTGTTTGCCTCCAAGTGGACTGGACTCTGGATATCTGATGGCCTCTCACTCCCAGGGGTGATGTTGCAGAGGGAGTGGGGTGGAGGTGAGGTGCAAATGAGCTCTTCAGGAGAGAGCAGCCAGCAGGCGCCGAAGCCGTGAGACGCCTGTGCTCCCCGCTGACCTCTGCCAGACCCAGCTACCTGCAGATGCTCCACACTGAAGACAATGCCTTCTAGTGCTGGGGCCCTTTCCTTCCTGGCCTTTCCTGGGACAGGACAGAGAACAATTGAGCCTGACCATTTATTCCTGGCCGCCGGAACGCTAAAGCGAATACCACATGTCCATCCAGCCACACGGCAGGGCCATCATGGAGCAGGCCAAGCCCCAGCCCCCTGCGCTCGCTCAGGCCAGACCTGACCGTGCTGAGTCCCAAAGCGGGAGATCAGGTCCCTTCTCCGGAATGTAGGGCTCCAGCCTCTCTTTTCTGATCCTTCCCCGCTCGGTGGTAATGGAAATGCTAGACCTCAATCCAACACTGACGCTGTATATATCAGAGAAACCATCACACCCAACCTGGATGCTGGGGGAAGAACATAAATGGAGAGGAACATCCCAGTCCCAGTCACGAGACGTGTCATCAGGGATCATGCTTGCGCTGATCACCGTGCTCAGCCAGACCCTGCCAGGGCCAGCCCCACTGCCTGAAGCGTCACCACATTCCAAGCAGGAGCCTGCTCTGTGAGTCAGCTTCTTTGCTCATTGTGTTGTCTCCACCACAATAAAAGGCTGTTCGAGCTGGGCATGGTGGTGCATGCCTGCAGTCCCAGCACGCTGGGAAGCTGAGGCAGGAAGATACCAATCTCTAGGACAGCCTGGACAATTTAGACGCTGCTTCAAAAGTTGCAAAAAAAATGAAGAGGCCATGCACTGAAATGACTCAGGTTTCATTTGATCTTATCCTGACTTTCCTACAAAGCCCAGAGGGTCTCTCCTTTTTGGGGGGTGGGTTACCAGGAATCAAACTCATGACCTCAGGCTTGGCAGACAAGTGCTTATGCCCCTGAGCTATATCCCTATGGAGTCTCTCAGATGCACTCTTAAACCAGTTCTTCCAGCTGCTATGAGGTACCTGCCTGCAGAGCAGGACTGCAGGATCTGCTAGGCACCCCCCCCCCGCCCCCACACCACCATTGCCCCCTGTGGGCCTTATCACGCAGACCGGCACCTCGTCCTCTACTGGAGGGCCCTGAGGGCGGGGAGGCTTGCTCCCCATGTGCTAGTGTTTCGGAGAAGTCCCTCGGTTTTCATGTGTATCTGAGCTTTTCATCACTATGGAAGTACCTGAGGCAAGCCACTTGGCTCACGGGTCTAATGCTGGACTTTTACTGGCAGTTTCAAGGCGGTACAGAGACAGGAAGGCGTGTGCGTGTGCACGCATGCGTGCATGTGTTCCGGTCATCCTCTCCCTCTCTCCCTGTCCTATAAATCCACCAGTCTTCAGTCATGGGGCTTCCCCCACCCTGATGACCCTACTGCTAATCACTTTCCGAAAGAACCTCCTCTAAACACCAGAGCTGGGTTACATTTCGACTCTCTCATTAGCTCACAACCGCGATTAAATTGCAACACCCTGTGAAACACACTTAGGCCACGCCCAAGCCACAGGATGGTGTGCTCCTGCAACTCCCCTCGGGAGCTCGAGACTCTGTGACCGGTGCCCGGTGCCCCGCAAACTCCAAATCCCTCCCCCCTAGAACTGGGAGGTTTGACTTGGATCCAACTTGTCAGAGTAAACTCTGTTCCCTTAAGGTGTCTCTCAGGTGGCAACTCAGGAAGTAGACCCGGGCAAGTATGTCCTGTTGCTGTTGCTTGGAACAGTTCCTACTGGGGCTTAGCACAGCCTTGGCTGAGCTCAGAAACCACCGGCTGAGCAGCATCCTCCTAGAGACCAGGGGGCCCTGCACACAGGACGGGATGGAGGGCCAGGTCCCCACCCCCAGCCTGGGCCTGAGGATTAGAAAGCAGACTGCCTGAGGAGGACCTCACAAATGTAAACAACTGTTCAAACTGTAACAAAGCCAGGTTGATTGTGTCAGTCACTGAAGGAAACTTGGCTTAAATAAAGCTTAGAAAACCAGGTTTATCTCTCAGCATTGCCCAATGGGCAAGGTAAATATTTAGCCCCAGCCCTGGAAAGATGCCTGGTAATTCAATTCTTTGTTATCGTTTTTTTTTCCTTTTATTCATTCATTCATTCATTCATTCATCCTGCAAGCGTTTTCTGATGGTTAGGAAGGACCCTCCAGAGCTTCCCTCGGGGAGTCATGGGGACAGGAGACAGGGGAGCAGAGGTCAGGGGAGCCATCACAAGAAAGCAGCTTTTCAGCTCGGGCTTGACTAATGTTCCGGGGTTGCCATCACCTCTGACTGACCTTGTGATTTCTACACTGGAGCTTCCCTGAAAGAGAGTGAGGACTCCGAAGAGGAACTTTCCGGCCAGCAGCACTCAGTTTAAGGGAAGCGGCAAGAACTGGAGTGTGTGTGCGTGTGCGTGTGTGCGTGTGTGCGTGTGTGCGTGTGTGTGTGTGTGTGTGTGTGTTTGTCTGTCTGTCTCTGAGCCTGCTTCCTCCAAAGAGCACCAAAGCCTAGTAAGCTGTAGACAGTGGGCTTAAGTAGCAAACTGTATGATTTCAAAGCTCCGGCACCACCACTGGTCAGTCGTGTCTCCTGTGTGCTTGAGCTTCCTCACCTGAAGGTGGGGAAAATATGAATATACTCTGAGAAAATTATTGTGCAGATGGAGACATAAAGCACATGAGATCGCTCCGGCTGAGTAAATAGTAGCTGGCCTTACTGTCCCGCTGTCCAGGAGAGGCTGTTTCAGGGAGTTTGTGTTCTAAAGGTTGCTGTCCGCCTCCGAGAGATAACAGGTGTATCTGTTTCTTGGGAAGGGCTAGGCAGGAGATAGTAGGTGTGCAAACATCGATAGCTAAATTGCGTAGGCGATCAAGGAGATCAAGGAGATAGCTCCCCGTGAAGGAATTAGAAGTTTGGACAGAAAGGCTCAGCTCCCTCCTGGAAGCTGGATCCCACCCTTCCTGCACTCCGGGCTATGAGGTAAATAGAGTTCTCCAACCTGTGACCTCTGAGGACCTACACAATGGAGTCGCTAGTTGTTTGTAAATAAAGTCCTGGCACCAGGCCTTTCCTTACCCTACCCAGGAAGACAGCCAGGCGCTGCCTGAGGTTCCGTTCTGCAAGAGGTGGCGGGGAGGAAAGAAGCCTCTAGCCCAGCCAGGCTGGGGCCAGGCAGAGACTGAGGGAAGAATGCACAACCCCACCACCACTGGCCTGGCCACCCCGGGGTCATTAGAAAAGGAAACGGGGAGGGAATCACAGACTGCAGGGCCTGCCCAGAGGCATCCCTTGAGGCCTCCCTGCAGGAGGGAAAACCCCAGACTGTGACCAGTTAGTTTCTGAAAGAGGTGGGGTAAGTGGGGGAGGCAGAGGAGGATGAGAAAGTGGGTCTCCTCCTGCTGCCCGTCTTTCTCCGCCTGAGCTTCCTCAGGTGCTTGGCATAGAGGTAGGATCATGGAACCTTGTAAATGAAACTTTCTAGGGCAACCAGTTAAATCTAAATTTCAGAGAAACGACAAGCAATGTTTCAGCCTAAATATGTTCCACGTTATCTGTGGGAGGCGCTGAAACAATCCTTGGCTGTTTATCTGAAACACAGTGGGACACTGGCTACCCTGGATCCCATGAAGATGTGGACTGTGCAGGCCTTGGGTTGAGGAAACCTGCTACAAATCAGGGGGCACAGGCTTCTTGACAGTGCTGGGGGTGCTGCAGCTCCTTAGCAAGGGGAGTGGAAAGGGTTACAGGAAAGTGGTCCCCAGAATGACTAGTCCCCAAGCAAGAAAGCAGGAGGGCCCCGGGATAGGGAGGCTTTCTTTCTTTTGGAGCCCAATTCAACCCTGGCTCCCACCTGGCGCAGGAACTGCAGGGCACCCAGGAGCTCAGCAGTCCCTGTTCCCTGCTGATGTTCTGGTGAATCCTAGAAAGACAGGAGAAGAAGGCTGCTCCAGGGGACACCTCCATGCGTGGCTGGGACGCAGTGCTGCGGGGTGCCCTGGTGGCTGAAAGGTAGCCCCACAAGGGTTCTTGTGGGTTTTCCCCGAAGACTGCTGCTTACCACAGAGGTGAGTTGCGTCAATTCCCAGAACCCCAGGCACCACTCAGTGGCCCCATCTCTAGGTCCTGCCTATCCATCAGCACTCTAATGAAAGGAATTTTAATAACGATGACAAAATACTGAGTCCAGCTTCTTGTCCTCATTTTATTTGCTTGTTTTGTTCATTTGTTTTATGTTTTTTTGGGACAGGGTCTATCTCATTATGTAGCCCAGGCTGATCTTGAACTCAGCGATCCTCCTGCCTCAGCCTCCCAAGTGCTGGGATTACAGGTGTGCGCCACCACATTTAGGCTCACATCTTTACAGTAACCTTATGCAGCAAATGCTGTCATCATCCCCACTTTGTAGATGAGGGGACTGAGGCTCAGGTGGACTAAAGTATCAACGATCTCTAAAGGGCAGTGGATGGAGATTCAACCCCAGGTCAAGTGACTCTGAAGCCTCTGTTCCAGGGCTCCTGTACCCCTCTCTCTACCTCTTTCTCATAGCTCTTTTTTTTTTTTTTTTTTTTTGTCTTTTTGAGACAGGGTCTCGCTATGTAGTTCAGGCTGGCCTTGGGCTCACTTTGTAGCCCAGGCTGGTCTCAAACTCCCAGCAATCCTCCTGCCTCAGCCTCTGCAGTGCTGGGATTACAGGCGTGCGCCACCACGCCCGGCCTCTCACAGATCTATACCCCTGTGCCTGATGTGTCTGCCCTATGGCCAGGAGTCTCGGAGGAAGGACCTAGTCTGGGTTTTCTCTTAGTCTTTAGCACAGAGGAAATAATAGTGTTTGTGGAAAGATTAAACCTTGCTGAAAATAAATCTTGTTCTAAAACATACCCAGGGTCCCTCCCCTGTGTCCCGCCCCCTCGCCCTGTCCCTGTCCTTTCAAGCCTGGCAGCAGCCAGCACTCAGAGTGACCCGAAGGGCTCCATGTGCGTAATCACAGCGGAAGGAACAGGCTTGTGACTCGTCTGTCTTTTGGTCTCCTCCAGAGGAAGCCCCACTCTGGCCTGTGCCGGCCCTGGGACATCCTCCTCACCCAGGAGGTCACACCTTTGTCCCCTGGGTGGGTAAACAAGCAGCCACGGGACCCTAGGACAGTGCGGTGGGAGGTGAGGTGAGGGAGACTTAATGAGATGGCAGGGCCGAGCCCTGGTGTATGGATAATCCAAGGCCCAGAGCGGAGAGCCACGCCTTTGTGTCAGCTTCCTCGTCTCTTCCCCCTGGAGAGGCGGCCCAAGGTGGCCTCCTGTCCGGCACCATTCACGATTGTCTCTGTCTAGCCGTCCCCTGAAGTTTGGCGACACTGCAGCTTACACAGTCCACGTGCGCACGCACATGCGTGACTTCTGCACCCGGGCTCCAGCACCCTGCGCACCCTTCCGCCCCTTCCTCTCCCTCCCACCCACGCGGTCAGATCAGAGCCACAGGAAGCGGGCCAGCGAGTGTACAAACCCAGAGCCCAGAGGCGGAAGTTTATCTTCCAAGAGCTGTCTAAACACATGGAGAGTATTTTTATACCAACTCCCGCCTGGACGCTAAGTTTCAACAGGGCGCCAGGGAGGTGCCCCCTTCGGGTAGAAAGCAGCAGGTAGAAACAGGTGGGGCAGAGCGCCGCAGGCCACACCCATCCTGTCCCTGTCACATCTTTCCTGGACAGCTCTGCTGCAGGAGAAGATTGGCCGTGGGCGCTGAGGAAGTGCGGAGTGACCCCAGGCTCTGACAGGCTCCCTGAGCCTTCTCTGGAACTCAGTTTGCCCAGCCATGCAGAGAGATAAATTATACCCCTTCAGTGGGACTGTAAGGCACACGCCCGGCACGTAGCAGGCACTCAACCATGTGCTTCACATTCTGGGCAAAGAGCCCACAGAAAAGGGCCCTATGTTCCCCAGAGCTGGGAGTTGTAGTGAAGTGTGTGTGTCGGGGAGCGCAGGGCAGGTGAGCACACACCCAACCAACATGGTCATCTAAGGAGTGACTGAAAGTAGTGTTCTGGGGACCCAAACTAGGTCTCCTTTGACAGTGGTGGCCCTGCACCCACTAAGAGAACTGGCTCAGGGGGGCCCGGGATATGGCTCAGTGGTGTGCCTGCCTGACAAGTGCAAGGGCATGAGCTCAATTCCTGATACAAAAAAAGAGAACTGGCTCAGCGGAGAACTGGGCCCAGGCCAATTCAATACCTTTCTGAGTCACAAGCCAGACCCTTTTGCTGTGCTATGCCCTCATCCAGGGCATGAGGCAATGTGGGGCGGGGGTAGTGCAGAGAGGGTGAATTTACTCTCAGAGGATGAAGTTCCTCATGAATACTCACTGGCCTAAGCAGTGCCCACCAACCTCGGGCTCCAGGCTGTTGGGCGGAGCCTTGGGAGCACGCTGGCCCCTGCGTGGCTGGCCAGGTGACAGCCAGGTGACCTTGCTGGGAGTTGAGTCCTGGCAGCACCAAGCCTCGGGGAGGGCAGGCAGGACAGGGGAGGCGGCCCAGGCTGTGGACAAGCTGTGCCCGTCCTGGCTCCCGCTGCCAGGTTTATTATTAGGAGACAGGGATGGGCAGAGGTGGGGTGGGAGAAGCCAGTGTTTCCCTCTTGCAAAGAGCTGAGATGTCCTATATTCTGCAGCCATGTTCTTCGCCGAATGCTGCCTTCCGCTGGGGAATGGGGTGGACATGCAGATGACAGTGGGAGACAGTTCTGACCTCAAAGTCCAGAGCGGGAGTGGGGGGGCGGTCCCCCCTCTCCGCAGGCTGTGTGGGAAGCAAAGGCAGGCAGCCTCGGCTGGCCATTTGCACACCCCCTGCAGAACAGGCTGCTTGATGTTGCCGTGGCAACCACAACACCACCAACCCCCCCAGCTGTGTGGTCACTGGTGGGGGGACTTATTCTTGGTCACAAATGGGAAAGAGAGAAGGGTGATAAGGAGAGGGAGCAGCTCTTTTCCTTCCCCCTGGGCTTAGCCGGGGTGGCCAGGGACGGGGGGGGGGGGTATACAGTGGGAGGTTTAGGCAAAGGACCACAAGGCCTTCCGGGACCCAGGCCTCTGGGAGTATGCGGAACTACACCAAGGCCAGCACGTGGCCCTTTCCGCTGGTCTTCGTTCTTGCAAAATCCCAGCCTGCCTGGATCCTGAGGTCTGAGAGTCCGGGGGCTCTCCGGGCCCGGGCTGCAGGGCCTGTCCGGAGTCCCTTCTTTCCTTCTGCCCCGGTTTTCTCAGGGACCCTTCCCTCTCCGCCTCTCCCTCCCTCCCTCGCAGCCCCAGGAGGGAAGAACACCACGGAGACACAATGCGGTGGGGGAGGGGCGGTCCTTCCGGGATAGGTCCCATCCCTCTTCCTGTCACTCCCCACTGCCGACCCATCCGCGAGCCCTGGACTTCCGCGGTAGAGCCTGGGAACTGTGCCCCCCTCTGCCTTCAGGGCCACAGCCTCTGCTCCACTGTGCCGCTGACCGTGTCCCAGGTCTCTGGCGGCTCCAGGGTCCTTACAGGGTCCTCCAAGACCCCACTCTGTGCTCTCCACTCCCTTCGCACACAGCTTGGCTGCTCTTCCCTCCTGGCTCCTGGCTGTACATGTGCACAGCCCGCGCCTCCTCCAGCCTGAACACGCTGCCTCCAGATGGCCTGCCTCCCTGCCTCCTCCAGTCTCCCGGATGTCCCTTTCCCGGCCTCTGCTCTCCCTGACTTACTGTCTCTGCAGCGCTGACTGCCTTCTCATGTCCCGGATGACGTGTCCCCGTGTCCCTTTTATTTATAGTCTGACTCTGCACAGGTCTGTGCACCCAGGAGGACAGGCACTTTCCTCTGTCTTTCCCTGGCCCTATCTCCAGTGCTTGGAACATAAATGCTGAAGAAGTGCTCCTGCCAATAAATGCAGCCCCGGCTCCCCACCCTGCCTGAGCCGGGCCACACGCGACCCTGCTCTCTCTAGGACGGAGAAGGCACTGGGCCGGTGCTGCAGTGGGCTCTGCCCTGGCCCCAGTGGCCTCTGTCCAGTTGTGCCCTCTTGGGCCTCAGTTTCCCCTACTCAAGAAATGAGACTGGAATTCTCACCCCACGAGTCGGTGCCGAAGGGAGTGGGGTGGAGACAGGACTTGCACCGGAGGGGGCAGGCAGTGCCTGTTTGGAAGAACTCTGCAGGCCTCAGAGCCCCTGCGTTGGGATGGGTGGGGTCATAGGCACAGGGCAGAGGCAGCTGTGGGAAGCTATAAACAGGCTTGCAAAAGGTTTCTCCAAAAATATACTCATATTTTAATCATTCAAAGTCCAACCTGGAAACATAAAGACTGGAAGCCAAGTCCTCTGAAGGCTGAGGTCAGGAAGCGCTGTCCAGGAACAACCTTCATCAGAGGACACCGGCTGCCAGGCAGGTGAGCGCAGGCAGCAGCAGGGCAGGCAGGGCCACAGGCAGCAGCTGTCCAGGGGCCCGTGACGTGTACACCAGGCGGTCTCCCAGGGGTTGCAGGGGCCTGACATTGTCTGTCATCTTCATTTTCTCCTCCTGGTCGTAGTATAGCTTCTGGGAGAACGCCAGGATCTGCGGAAGGGACAGGGCTCAGCAGGCAGGCAGCTGGGCGGGCAGGAGCAGGTGCAGACACTCCCTGCCCTGCTGTGATCTCAGGCCAGGTGCCTCGCCTTGCTGAGCCTACATGGAGAACAAGGGCTCAAAGCCACTGTCTCTCAAGGTTGTTATGGAGACTGTAAAGTGTGTGTGTGGGGTTCCATTGAGTTTCCCTAACCCACAGTTTGCAGGGCCTGCAATGCACTATGACTGCTGTCGTCACTGTAACTGCAGCCCAGTGGCTCTCGAATTCAGCACACACTGGCATCTCTGGGGGCCTTGGTGGGCCTCGGACACCTGGGCCCCACCCCCAGAATATCTGATTAGGTAGGTGTGTGGGCCTGAGAATCAGCATTTCTGACAAATTTCCACTGTCGGTGACACTGATGCTGCTGGGCACTGATCTGAGTTGAAAAGGCAAGGCAGGGGGGATGAGGGTCCTTTCAGCTCATGGCTGTCTTGCCAGCGGCCAGAGTGGTGCAGACCTAGTACCATGCATTGAATGAATGAACTACTTCCCATGGCTACTAAGCAACTACCGGCCAGCCCCAAGGTCAGGCCCTCCCCAAAGCTCTCATCTCTCCCTAGGACAATGGCTTCCTACCTAACCTGGCCAGCTCCCTCTGACTTTTCTAGAAGCCTTTTCTGACCACCCCTTCCATGGCCCCCCACCCAGCCCTCAGTGCAGGAATAGCCTAGATCTTTCTCATCTGCTCCCCCAGTGGATGTCTGAGGATTGAGCCAATGGACTTTCGCTCCCTGGGGCTCCCCAACCCAGGGCACCCTCGGGCCAGAGAGAGGCAAGACTTGGGGAGGACACCTGGGGAGCCAAGCAGTGGGAGGTGGCACCTTGCTGGGTCCCTGCCTACCTGGTCTTTGTGGAGCTGAATCGGCTCCTTGAATACAGTCCAGACGACTGTCTCATTGCAGGCTGGTGTGGTGAGGGAGCCCTGGTAGCGGAAGTAGTGCCTCAGTTTGTCCTCCTTGGGCAGCAGGTCCATTATGCTGCTTGTCTCCATGGTGAAGTTCATATCTGCGTGGGGGACAGAACCCCTCACACACCTCACTCTGAGAGCAGCTACCCCGCACCCCACTCCTTCTTTTGTGAGGAAAGGTAGCCTCCTCCCCCATCTGGACTCACTTGGTTTGGGGACGTGGTCCAGTGCCTGTACCAGGACCCTGAAACCTTCATTGAGCTCATCTCCTTCCTGCAGTGAGAGGGGAAGTGGCTGTGGAGGGTCCCAGAGAGCGGGCAGGCAGCTTCTAGAATTGAGGCTCTGTGCCCTCCCCTGGGAGTCACAGAGGCTCTCAGGATCCTGGGGCTCAGTTTTTCCGATAGCAACTGGGGGACAGGTGGGAACCCTACCTCCACCAGGAAGGCCAGCACTGCAATCTCGTCTTTAGGGCTCTGGGCCTCTTTCTTGAGGCTCGATGTGCCTGTGTCCTTCTCGTGCACGATGTGCATCTGGGGGGTGGGGGAGAGGCACAGTGAGCAGGCTGAGTACCCTTTGCACACAGCCACAGCCCCTGGGGCAGGGCGGGGCCCCTCACCTCCATGGCAAAGCGTTGCCCGTTGAGGCTGTGCTCTGAGCCATTGTTTAGGTTCTCAGACCAGTGCAGGTGCAGCTGTGTGGCCTGATACTGTGTGGTCAGGCCTCCTCCATTAATCTTGATGTCAGACTCCAGCAATACCATCACTGGGGGACGAAGGGGCGGAGTTCTCACACGGCCTCCCCTCGGCCTCTCCCAGCCGCCTGTCCCAACCCCCCCTTACAGGACCTCCTCTCTCGACCCTACCTGCCTGGGCTCCAGCCCTGCACTGGGGCTGGGCCAGGCGGCACAGCCCAGACGCTTCCCCACCATCCCACTGGCTCCCGCCAGCCCCGCCTCTCCTGCACACTCACTGCTGCCCCCACGTGGGACTCTTCCCCAGTGCCTCCTCCGCTTTGACGGGGTGGTGTGCAATGTCCAGCCTCCTCAGCCCTGGGTGACCTCCTCCCAGGGCCTCACCTGGGCCCCTCCCAGCACCGCTCTCCGTCCTCCCTCCACTATGACTGCCACTCCAGTGCCCCCAGTGAGCTGTTTCACACCTCTGTCTCACGTTCACACCTCTGTGCCTTTGCTAACATGCCCCTTTTGCCTAGAACCCCCCTTCCCCCCGCCCCAGCCGGGTCTGAGGAAATGACTGAAGAAGTAGCAAGAACACACCCTTCTCTGAAGTCCTCCCTGCCTGCCCCACCCTCCCCAGTGGAGTTTTCAAGCCTTACTTCAGCAAAGGGGGACTGGGCCTGGCCCACCCTGCCAGTTGGAGCCCTGCCCTCCCTGTCCTCAGGGGCTCAGAGGTCTCTGCACCAAAGCCCTGCTGGGGGCCGCACGCCTGTCACCCACCTGAGTGTCCGTTGTTTTGGATAGTCCGCTTTCCTTTCTTGTCATAGCCAGAGAAGGAGAAGCCTTCCAGGTTGTGGTCCAGCCTGGCCTTGTTGGTAACGATGTCAATGGGGGACTGGTGGCTCTTCTGGCACTCTCCACCCCATTGTTCAGGCCCTGAGCAGGGACGGTGTGGGGCTCAGGTCAGTAGCCAGGCCCACACCCCCAAGAGTGGCAGTGTGCGTGTGTGTGTGTGCGTGTGTGCGCGCGTGTGTGCGCGTGTGTGCGCGCGCGCGTGTGTGCGTGTGTGCGCGCGGGTGTGCGTGTGCGGGTGTGCATGTGCGTGTGTGTGCGCGTGTGCGTGTGTGCGTGTGTGTGTGTGTGCGTGTGTGTGTAGACTGTAAACTCGGGTGGGTCAAGCTCCAGGAGGGGTATTTCGGTGGTAACCAGCTAGGGGGCGGGTGGGCAGGGGCGGGGGCAGTGACTCCTGCAGGAGCCTGGCTTCCTGCCCCTGGCAGCTCCAAGCCTGGCAGGGCCAGGGCTGGGTGGGAAGAAAACAGACTGCATGGAAATCGGTCATCTGAATAAAAAGTGCCAAGAATCATCTCCCTGGTTCCCCTGAAAAGGTATCACTGGAGTACAACCAGCTCCCCGTTGTACTGGGGAAAATGGCACAATGTGTTTCCCTCTTTAATGCTGCTGCTGATTCATTTCCCAGGCCCTTCGCCTCTCAGTGACAGGAGGGGTCAGTGGGGTTCAGCTCCCTGTCCCCATGTTCCCTGAGCACCAGGAATGGGGGCGGGCTAGAGACTGATGTGGGGAAGGGGCGCCCTCATCCTCCCCACCCTCCCTGAGTTTCCACCTCCACCTTCACACCCCACCCTGCAGAAGGGCTTGCCCAAGGCTGGTAGGACTCACCCTGGCAGCTGTGTGGAGAGCTTTCCGCTTGAATGTTGTAGCACCAGTGCGACTCTGAAGCAGAGAGAGGAAGGGAGTGAGGCCTGTGCATGTGAATTGCGTGCACAGACTCTTAAATGGAAGGAGACTTCAGAAAGCATAAGAGGCCAGCCATGATGGTGCACACCTGTAATCCCCGCACTTGGGAGGCTGAGGCAGGAGGATCCCCGTGAGTTCGAAGCCAGCCTGGGCTACATAGTGAGTCCAGTCCAGCCTGAACTACATAGTGAGACCCTATACAGTGGGTAGTGGGTCTGTGGCCCCTTCAGCTCTATCCCTGGGGCTGCCCTGAACATTCCCCAGGATCATCAGCCTTGCCCCCCTCCTTCCAACCCAGGAGGAGGAGGCTCTGCTCCCTTGGCATTGAGGTGCTAAGGGACACGGCAGCCCCCTCCAGGGGTGCCCCACTCTTTGTGATGTTCAGACTGCTCTGCATGTGGACAGTGGCACCCACCAGCTCTGAAGAATGGCTGCACCAGAAGTACACCACACCAATGCCAGCTGCGACACTGGGCACAGGAAGGGAGAAAGGAGGCATGTGGGAAGCCTCTATGCTTTGTGCTCAAGTTTTTCAGTAGATTTAAATCTCTAAACAACAAACACCCATGCCAGCAGGATGAACAAAGTATTTTATCCAGAGCTAGAATTCGGGCTGTGCCGCTGAGGTGCTGTGGGTGTAGGGGCAGTGCTCTCCATCTCTCTGGGCCTCGTTCTATCATTTGTAGAACGAGATTAACATACACAAGGTCGGGCTGTGCGGAGGGCTAAATGTGGGAGCCACAAGCGTTTGGGCATCCATGTAAAGTCACACTGACAAGTTCTTCCTTTCCCCCTGCCTCCCTCCCTCTGATGGCTTCCTGTCAGCAAGCAGATGGCCAAAGACAGGCGGGGCAGGAAGGAGAGACACAGACAGGGAATGAGTTGGACAGAACTCAGGGATGAGCCTGACTCCTAGACCAGCCTCAGGGGCCTCTGAGAACAGGGCCCTCCTGCCCTGTGTCAGGGCTGCCCCCTGCCTGTCTCCTCTAGGGGTGGAGACAGGACGAGGGGGATCCTGAGGAGGTCAGGGTCTAGGCGGTGGGGTGGGGAGAAAGTTCTAGGCTGGGAGAGCGTGCACCCACAGGAAACTGGCCCTCTCGCATGCTCCCTAAGAATCTCTTTGGGTTTTTAAGTTTTCCAGCTCTGGCCCAGTGCTGTTCCCCTCGCGGCCTTTTGTAGAGATGCAGTATTTCCCCGACAGTGCAGCCCCTGGGAGCTGCTGTACCTGGGGACTCCCATGTGAGTCCATTCTGTAAAAGACAGTGGCTGTGGTCTGCCCATGCAGGTCCTTCCCTGCAGGTGGGCAGGGCTCTGAAGCTGGAGTCTGTTCCCTGCCTTCCAGCCTTGCTCAGCCTGTTGCATAATCTCTGCCACCGAGGTCATCTGCTTTTTTGCGTTCCCGGAACCTAAAGTGCCACCAATCCCAAGGCTCCTGTCAGGCCAGATGGAGGACTGGTGACAATCCTCCTGCATCCCCAGCACTCAGGGCTCCCTGAGGCAGAAGGGGCCTCAGTGGGTGGGGGTGAGCCCACTTCTCCTCATCAGGGGAGCCCCTGGGGAGGCTGTTCCAGGAAGCGCCTTGCTCAAACCGGGTCCTGGGGAGCCAGCCCTATGGGGTGGGCCTCTCAACTTCCCAGGGGGCCCATCTGCTCCAGGCAGAGCCTTGCATAGGAATGTGCTCTTCCCTGGCTGGGCTCCTCCGGCATTCACTGTGGTGACCTATGATCCACTGTCTTAATCACAGAGACTTTTGACCCGTTTGGCTGAACAGTGTTGTAACTACCCTCTTCAGGAGGCTGGAGCTGGGAAACACTGATGAGGAGGCCAAGACCAGCAGTCGGGGCTGTGTCCCTGGAGAGAGGGTGGGGTGCTCGCTCTCCATCCAGAGCGGTGTGTGTGTGTGTGTGTGTGTGTGTGTGTGCGGGGGGTGGGGGTGCCTGTCAGCTCAAACTCACGTAGTCATTCACGAAAACTTTCAGCTCACTGTCTCGAGTCACTTCCCAGTGTGTCTGGGAAGCAGAGGGGTTACTCAGAGGTTAGGTCCTGCCTCCCCCAAACCATCACTGGTCCCGCAGCCATTGTCTCCGCCTTTAACTTACCTACCACCCCTCCCCCTCCTTCAGAGACACTGAAGAGGCTCCGCTCCTGGACCTTGCTCACCCACCCTTCACCGCGGGAAGGGGGAGACCCTGCACACCAGCTCAGCAAAAACCGTGTGAGTCCTGGGCAAAGTCCCAGCGCCTCCTGGCCCAGGGGTCTGGGGCTTTGAAAGGGGTTAGGCATCGTCTGCTTGCCCCTCGCAGTTGGAGCAGATGCTCCAGGGATTGCGCTCCGCAGCAGGTCACGCATGCTCCAGCCTAAAGCGGCCCAGGGGTGGGGGTGGGGGTGTGACCCGGGCAGAGGAAAATTGGCCTTAGTTACTAAAAGGGGGGGCAGTTGGTAAGAGAGCTTCAACGACCACAGGTCTGGCCTGGGCCCGGAGGGTAGAGCCTCGTCACGCCGGTATAGGGAGCACCCGCCACGAGCCAGCCACGCGCGCGCGCGCACACACACACACACGCACGCACACACACACACACACACACACACACACACACACACGCACACCCTTTGTCTTATTGGGGTTTTTAGAACACCTGGTGTGACAGTTACTATGCCTATACGTTGACACGACAGTTTAAGTGACTTACCCAGTGCCATACAGCTGCAACACACTCGAGTTAATTATAATTCTTTCTATTAAATCCAGGCTGCTTAGTAGGTTTCAAACGTCCAAACGACAAATATTTTAACATTCTGCCTTTTCGCTGTCCTTCTCCCCCGGGAACGGGACGCCGTAAGAGTTGCGGAGGAATGTTCCTTAAAAGGCCGGCTAAGCCCCTCCTGCAAAGCGGCGCACACTCGCTCCCCTCCGCCGCTGAGGGACCCTGGCCCTCTCTCCGCTCCAAGGACCGAGCATCTGACTTTGGAGGGGAGGTTTGGCCGGGGTGGATCCTAAGAACCATTCCAAGGTAGATGGCCAGGTCTTCTGTGAAGGGACGTGGGGTCACCGAGAAGTGGCCAGCGCTGGAAGCGCCTTTAACTCCTTATCAAATATTAACACGTCTCCCCTGCCACCTCCCACCTAGACGAATAATTAAGAGCTTGGTCTCACCATTAATCTTTAAACAAAAATCACCCTATCCAGAAAGACCGGCTGGGCCAGGACCTCGGATCTCCGAATGTCCCCCGCCAGGCTCCCAATCCAGCGCCGGAGGCTGGGGAGCAGAGGGAGCCCGCAGCCCTTGTGGCAAAGAAATGAGAGCGGGAACCGGGGGATGCCAGGACCCCACTGCACCCAGCACGTCGTCCTAGCTGGGGGGATCACGCAGCACCGAGCCGCGGACAGACCAAGGAGAGCGGGAGGAGGAAAGGCGGGGGCCGTGAAGCATCCTTATCTATCTCAGACTCCGGATCCTGGCGGGACTCGGGGCAGCGCACACGCGAGCAGCCCCGCACTCCCCGCGGACACGCGTGCGCGCCCCCGCCCAGGGCCCCGCGCCCCCGCGCTCGCTGCGCGCAGGTGGCCGGGGACCCCCGAGGGGCCCCTCACCTCCGTTCGCCCAGGGCGCGGCCAGAGCGAGGATGAGCGCAGCGAGCGGCAGCCTCATGGTGCGCTACAGCGGAGACCGCAGAGCCGGGGTGTCGCACCGAGGGGGTGTGTCGCGATTCTGCCCGCCGGGCTTTATAGCGGAGCCCCGAAGCGGGGCGCGGAAGGCGGCTCCTCCCCCTGGCGGAGCCTCGCCTCCCCCCGCCTCGTCCAGTCCGGGTCTGACCCTGCGCTCCCCCCGCCCCGCCCAGCCCCGCCGGCCCTGCCGGAGCGCGGGGACCCTCACCGCGCCGCATCCCGCCCGCCGGCCCCGTCCTGCCTCTGGTCCCCGACTGGGGAGAGAAGAGCGACCTCACGAGGTACCGGACCCGGGGGGCCGAGCGCCCCAGATGCCCGAACTCCATCACTTTGGCGCCGGCACTGAGCAGGGGCTCTAGCGGGTCCTGGCGGTGGCCCTGGGCCGGGCGTGCGGGGTGACTCGCGGAGGGGCTGTGCGTTTGCGCCGACGGCCCGGGGAAGGACCGCTCTCTCGTCTCGCGGTGGTCGCTGATTCTCGGCGACTCACCTTTCTTCTCCCAGACTGCTCCAAACTGAATTTCCAAGCGGGCCGAAGAGCCTCCTAGGCAAACCACCCCTACGCTGCCGTCGCCGTGTCTGCGACTCCCGCGGCGAGGCAGGGGTGGGGCGAGGGGCCGCGATGGAGACGAGGCCCGGGAAGGGACTCCGTGGGAGGGAAGCAAGACCGCGGTGTCAGAGGCGAGCGGCTGGGTCCTGTGCGGTCCCCGAGACCCGGCAGGTAAGACAGGAAGAGATCAGGGTCTAACGGACCCCGAGGTCTCCCATTTGCCAGTCTGCGGGAGAATCCGAGGAAAGGAAAGCCTCCCTCCCCGGGCAGGTTGGCTGTGCTGCTTCGCAGCCCTCGCGGGGTGAGGGCTTCCATGGAAGTTCAGCCTGGGCTGGAGGGGAGGGCCAGGGAGTCGGGCGGCAGACCCGGACCCCTCCATCAACAGGAAGCCCCGATTTTCTGGTCCAGCCACTTCCCCATCCGTTGCCAACCTCTCAGCCCCTACCGGCCTTTGAACTGGGCTAGGGACCTCTGCAGGGGGATCGAACCGCCCCCAGAACGTCCAGGCGAAGGGCTTCTTCCTTGGGCAGATAATGTGGCCGACTCCCGCTTCTGGCCCAGGATCACACAGCCTCACAGAGCCCCTTTGATCCTGCAGAGAGGCGGGTGGAGGGCAGAGGGTGTCCACACCAGGCTTAGGTCCCTACTCTTTCTGCTACTGTGGAAGGTTCAGTCACCAACCAGGGACCATGACAGTCAGGGGAAGGATTCCACTCCCTTTTCTTGTTTTTTGCGGGTAGGGGGAGTGGATTTTGTTTTCACCGAGCTGAAAACAAAAAGTTTTTTTTTTTCAGGACTGGGGGGTGGGGTAGGGAGAAAGCCTAGGTTCCCCTGAGGCCTGCGGGAGGGGGGTCACTGGAGTTAAGGGGCTCTGGTGGAGTTAGGGGTTATAGATGAGTGTGACTTTGGACCCACTTTATATTGATTTATTTGGTGCCGGGAATTGAACTCAGGACCTTATGCTTGTGCCAGGCATGCACTTGTGCCACTGAGTTATATCCCCAGCCCTGGACCCACTTTAAAGTCTGCTGCATCATGGTCCCTGAGGAGAGGAATGTGAGCTGGCTCTGGGTGTGCTCGGAGGACGGGGGCAAGCACCACAGGCTGCACACGGCTCCGTGGTAGCTAGGCAGTTCTATCTGCCACCCTGGCCCAGCGCTGTCCGATGGGAGGCACGCGTCCCTGCCCGGCATCCCCAGCCTTATCTCCCAGCCCCGCTCCAGTCCCAGCCTGCCATAAACCAGTCTCCTGTCCCATTGTCTGCGCCACCTGGGGCTAGTTTCCCTGATGGGGGTGAGGACCGATTTAGGGTCATCAGCGCAGAGATGTGTGGTGACATGTGCTGGTGATTTATGGGCACCCTGAGTAGGAAAGCCGGGCTTAATGCCCCAGCCCTGCCCAAATCCTAGCCCTACAGTAGCCGCCTTCCATTTATTAAACCTAGGGTCCTCCTTGTCCTGAACTTTATGTCCTAAGTTCAAATCTTGTTCTTCCTCTGACTCAGGGAAGACCTTGGGCAACTTTCCTACTCCTAGGATTACAACTTCCTCATCTATAAAGTGGGGATGAGAATCCCTGCCCTGCCGACCTCTGACAATAAACAATTACTGGGAGCCTGCCATGATGAATCACGATCCTTGACTTCAGAGAACTGGCACTCACGTGGTCCTGTCCAGAACAGAAGCGGGGCAGTGAGGAAACCAAAGGGCCTTCAGAGTCAGGCAACTCTTGGGCCCACTTGCCTGCTCTGTGATATTAGTTGAGTGTGTTTCTGCCATCTGTAAAAGGGAAATCTTATCTACAGCCTTATCTTTCTCATGAAGAAAGGTGAAGATTCAGTGAGCTAAAGCCTGATAAGGGAGCCTGGCATGGGCATGGCACATTGGTACATGTGACCATGGCTACTTTTCCTCTTCCTCCTTCTTGGCCTCTTTTTTTTAGCATGACTTCAAGGCCTAGGTCCCTTATCTTGCTGTTATCAGTGAGGCACCGGGTGAAGGGGGACACCAGCCTAGACCAAGGGAGAAGCCCTCATACATGCAGGCTTCTCCTGAACACTCAAGAATAAGGAAGGGAGCCTTAGAGGCATGGACCTGAAAATGTGAGATTCAAACTCAGCTCCTCCTGGGACAGTGACCGACATGAGGCAGAGACGCAGGGAGCTGAGCCACTTGCGATCCTGGTGTTCCTAGCTCAGAAGATCAGATGGGTAGCCTTAGCAGAAACTCCCGTGCCTTACTGGGTGTGGTGGCTCACGCCTGTAATCCCAGCACTCAGGAGGCTGAGGCAGGAGGATCGTTGTGAGTTTGAGGCCAGCCTGGGCTACAAAGGGAACTCAAAGCCAGCCTGAACTGCATGGTGAGACTCTGTCTCAGAAAGACAAAAAAAAAAAAAAAAAGAAAAGAAAGAAACTACCATGCCTTATGTTCAGGATAGGGGTAGAAGGTCAGAACAGGTTTTGGAGCCACACTGCACTGGGTCCCATCCCAGCCTCAATGCTGACCACCCACATGCCTCCCCAGGGACGGACAGCAGGGATTGATATTCTAAATAGGTAGCTACCACCTTGAAGAGTCCTTCACCCAATCCCTTATGGGAAAAACCCCGCTTGGCATTCATCAACAGCACCTCTCCCACTCAGGTATGGTGAGAATTCAACTAGAAAATGCTGCATAAAGGGCCTGATAGAGGTCCAAGCATGTAGTAAGTGCTGCACAAACTTGGGCTGTCCTTAACAGCTATGAAGGGGAACAGTGGTGTTTATGCCCGGAATATTCCAGGGGCGAGAGAAACAATACCTCTCCTAGTTAACACGTGCAGGAGGAAATTTCTGGAAGTGATGAGGCTGGAGCTGAGTCTTCAGAGACAAGTAGGACTGGGGTGCAGGTCAGTGGTAGAGTACTTGCCTAAGTGTGCGTCAGGCCCCGGGTTTTAGTCCCTATGGTGCAAGGGGCGGGGTGGAAACGCGTAGATAGTAACTGGGGAGAAAAAGGGAAGGGGAAAGCCGTGGAGAGGAAACAGAACGAGAGAAGCCATTTCCCCAGAACATCCCTTTAGCGATAAGGCTGGAGAGATATTTGGGACCCAACAGGTAGGACTTGTTTTTTCGGAGGATTACAGTAGAAGTTTGGATTTATCTTTCCTTTGGTCAGAGACAATAGCAATATCCTGGTTTTCTAGGTCAGAAACAGCTTCAGAGAGTGTTGCTTAACCCTGGAAAAGGGCAGGAGAAGTGGAGGCTCAAGCGGGTAATGACTTGCCCAAAATGCCCCGCGAAGAGCGCAGGGGGGTTTCGGCCTTGGTCTCCTGCTGAGTGAAAGCCAGCTCCCTGCTGCTCTGTCCTATCTCTCCTGCCCTGTGCGCACACACTTCCCTCCCACCGGGACCCCAGCCTCTGCCCTTCCTTGTGTTCCCGAGCCCTCTGTCTTTGCTGATTAGCAGAGGATTCAGGGAAAGGTTTACAGAGATTCTGGCTCGTGTGTCCCTGGATGTTGAGGTTAAATCCACACCCAAAGCAAGGTTTAATTAATAGCCTGGTCTCTAAGGCTCCCAGCCCGGATCCCGGCCATACTCCAGCAAAGATGAGAAAGCTGCTTTCTGCCAGCGACTGTGGAGGCTGCAGGTCTCTGCTCTCCTCTTTCCAGGGACCTCGCTTTCCTGGCTTGAAGAATCCTGGCGGAGAGGGGAGAAGGGGCGGGCAAGACAGCTGGAAGCTCACTGGGCCAGGGGAGGGGCTGCCTTCCTAGAAGGTGGAGCAGAAACTCCTGCCTCCAGACATTTTGAATGACAGCAGCAGCAAAACATGTGGGAAAATCCAACAATGGAGATGGCATGTGTTCTGTTCCTGCCATGCAGAAATTTAGGAAGATACTCCCATGGTTCTGTCCTCCTCCCTCAGCTTAGCCAAAGGAGGCCCGGCTCACGCCAGCAGGAGGCTGGGTTCTGAGCTGCTTTGGATTGGTGAGCCTATCTGTTTACAGTCTCATTCTGTGGTGGAGGGATTGCTAAAGAGGGAAGGGAGGGGAATCAGGTGGGGAGGAAAAAAGCAACGCCACGCAGCAGCCCTGGGTGGTGGATGGCGTGAGGAGACTGGGAACCTCAGGGAACACCGTGGCATCACTAAGAAAACACGCTCTTTCCCAGGGGCTGCATGCCCATGTGCTGTGTGAACTTCTTTCCCCCCAAGTTATCTACTGTAGGACATTTGGAAAGAAGAAAAATAAATCACCAAGTGACTTTATCTCCCAGAGGCAACCATTATATATATATATATATATATATTTTTTTTTTTTTTTTTTTTTTTTAATTTAGAAAGAAAGTACCCTCCTATCTCGCTTGAATTAGTGTTCCTTGTTAGCTTTTACCTATACGCAACACACTGTTGACATAGGGACAGGTCAGTGTCCTGCTCTCCAACCATCGGGAGTGAGCACAGTGCAAACCTGAGGTCATGTTACTGCACAGCCATCACAGCTGTCATTCAGTGGCTCCACAATAGAGCCAGGCATGTCGCCAGCTTATTTATTTCCTACTATAAATAACGCTGCAGTGGACATCTTCCCATTGGAAGGACAGGGCCATAATGATGGGAAAGGAAACCAGGGGTCCCAGTTCCTCTTTGAACAGAGCTACCCTAAGTCCATGAAAATAGTTTGGAGAGGGTTGAGTAAGGTTGAGGAGGGTCCCTGGGAGGCCAGCTGGAGAATCCAAGGCTGGAGTCCTCAGCTTTGACCTCTGATGTCCCTGTAAAGTAGGACAGAGAGGGAAAGAGGGAGAGAAGGAGAGAGTTTTGTGGGTAGTTTTTTTTTTTTTTTCAGTACTGGGTATTGAACTCAGGACCTTGTGCTTGCCAGGCAGGCGCTTGTGCCACTGAGTTATATCCCCAGCCCTTGTGGGTAAATTTGTGGGTTTTTTTTTTTTTTTGCGGTACTGGAGATCGAACTCAGGACCCTGTGCTTGCTAGGCAAGCGCTTATTCCACTGAACTATATCCCCAGCCCCCTTGTGGGAAAATTTGAAGGTAGGGAGAGTGTCAGAAAAGATGTGTGGGTCCCTCCTTTATGACATATTTGCTCAAGAGCGCCCTCTGCTGTGTCTGATTGTCCAACAGTGCGGGGCTTTCTACAGTTGGAAGTCCTCCTCTGTGTCCAGCTGTAGATTAATCCACCTGTCCTCAGGAGAGGGCAGCATACCATTTAACAAAACACATAGCGTTCAGAGTGTTGGAAAGCAGCTCTGTAGGCCCACCCCATCTCT